>SNQJ01S0151140.1:0-23135 GCA_010110895.2 Picea sitchensis
ATTCCAACAATTAGACAACTTCTTTTATTCTTGTATCAAACTCTGATTTTATTCTTTTATTAAAAATTGTTTTAATAAACCTTTTAAAAATAAAATTGATCACCAAGTCTAAAAAACTAATATCCAACCACTTACATTCTCACAAATGGTTTTCTTACCACCAGAAAATCTCCATCAATCTTAAAGCATAAATTTCAATTATTCCTCTGAAAATACTTTCTCTAATTTCAAATTTTTCTTTGGTTATAAAATTAGAGAATCTAGAAGGTCAGATTTTTATTTAATCAAAACTATGATCTATTTTTCAGAAATCTAATTACTATGATTTTTAATTCTGTAAAAATTATTTTTCCTAATATTTAGGAGAGATTGAAGGACTGAGAAATCTTAAAAGATATTTTGTAAGTGTTCTGTAATGCCTATGGGATGGAGATTCCTGAGAAAAAATATGTTTTTATAAACAATGTAGACAGTACTTTACTTAGACAGATTGTTCTGCTTTTTCTCTTTCACATTGAATCCTTGGATTTAGGTTTTAAATATTTGTTCTTTTTTTAGGCCTAACTATTATAAGAAGGAGGATTGTCATTGGCTTGTCCAAAAAATTGATAAAAGAATGGGTATTTGGACATACATATGGCTTTCTTTGGGAGGCAAACTAACCCTTCTTAAATATGTTCTACCACCCCTATGTAATGGTTGTCTTTGGAAAAAATTTCTGCTTCGATTTTAAAATCCATCAGAAGTAAAATGTTTCATTTTCTTTGGGTTGGTTGTTTTGAAGGGGGGAAATTTCATCTTTCCAATTGGGAAAGTATTTCTATTCCTAAGAAATTAGGAGGTTGGGGTATCAAGCATTTAGATTGGTTTGAAAAATCTCTTTGTATGAAAAACTTGTGAAGAGGTCTCTTTGGTATAAGAGTGTGGTGTAATTTGTAGATTTTTAAATTCCATTTAAAATTTTAAAAATTCATATTAAGCAAAATTATGATCTTTTTCAAATTTTAATTAAAAACATTAAAGAAAAATGAACGTTGTATATTCAAACAGTGTTACATTAAATTTAATATATAAATATAATATATGCTAGATATATACAATGTCATGAAATATTTAGTAATGGTAAATAAAAATATTGTAGGTATATTTTTGATAATTTTTACTGAAATCTTAAAATTTGTTGAAACTCAAAATTCTAATGATTAAGTTTGTATAATTAAAATGTTTTGGAAATTTTTCATAGTGTTGAATTAATTTATACATTCAAAAATGCAATTTAAACAACATAAAATAGAAATTTCACTAAAATCTATTTTATCTTGACATAAAAAAATAAAAAAAATAAAACAATATTTAAAACCCAATAAAAATTACTCCTTATTGAGTGTGAAATAAGTACATACATTCAATACGATTTCAAAGTAACCAAAGCTACTTCAAAGTACCTCATGGCTATGGCTACGTGAGTTGTTGCCACTAATCAGTGCTATTCGGTCCTTCAATTTTCATATCATGGTGGTCAGTGCTACGTTGGTCCTTCAATTTTTATATCATGGAATGCCAGCGCAGTCATGCATTGAATTTGACTGTGAATTGGNATGGCTACGTGAGTTGTTGCCACTAATCAGTGCTATTCGGTCCTTCAATTTTCATATCATGGTGGTCAGTGCTACGTTGGTCCTTCAATTTTTATATCATGGAATGCCAGCGCAGTCATGCATTGAATTTGACTGTGAATTGGTTCATGATTTATTATAAATGTATTAAGTTATAACTTGACTTTTATGAAGATTAGGTCTATTACGTTGCGTATATCAGTGGGTAATGCATATATTAATTTATTCTTGATTTCAACACCCTTGCCAAGTGCCTAAAATCTCTAGTCTTGGTTTCAACACCCTGCCCGGTGCCCACGTTGCAAAATTCATATAAAATCTTACTTTCAACACCTTTGCCACCCTTGCCATAACCTGCAACTGCGCCGGTTGATCCATCCTTCATGTTTTGCAATATAGCTGGCGACCACCGCCTCGTACACCATAGATCATAGACCTAGGCCACCAAGTCTCCAATATCGATACCAAACACCTACAACCAACATTTTTGTCACCAAATGAGAATCTCCATCCATTCCGATGTATAAAATTCGGTTTTCTCTTAAAATGGTTATATTTTTCTCACCACATGAGAATCTTCCTGGTATAAAAATCAGTTTTTTTAAAATGGTTGTTAAGCTATTTATTTGGTTAATTTTTTTTTTATTTTTTTTTAATTTGATCATGTAATATTGGATTTGTAGATCTAAGTGATTATTTTTATATAACTCTAGTGTCTGAGGGTTTTTTCAGCAAGTTGAATCAATTTCTGCATTCAAAAATACAATTTAAAAAGTAGAAAATTGTGGTTTTGTACAAATTTAAGTGACAACATCATTTATTCTTGTATCAATTTCTAGTATTTATTCTTCTATTAAAATTTGTTTTAATGAACCTTTTAAAAATAAAATTGATCACCAAGTCTAAAAAACTAATATCCAAACACTTACAATCTCACAAATGGTTTTCTTACCACTAGAAAATCTCCATCAATCATAAAGCATAAATTTCAATTTTTCCTCTCAAAATGCTTTCTTAGTAGTCTCTAATTTTATACCAAATTTTTCTTTGGTTATAAAATTAGAGAATCTAGAAGGTCAGATTTTTATTTAATGAGAACTATGATCTATTTTTCAAAAATCTAAATTTACTTTCTTACTATGGTTTTTAATACTTGGAAATCTTAGTTTTTTGCCTTCTACATTGAATCCTTGGATTCAAGTTTTAAATATTTGTGCTTGAGGATTGGCCTTGGCTTGTCAAAAAAATTGATAAAAGAATGGGTATTTGGACATACATATGGCTTTCTTTGGGAGGGAGACTAACCCTTCTTAAATATGTTTTATAGAGCATCCCGTTGTATTGATTGTCCTTGATAAAAATTCTTGCTTCGATCTTAAAATCTATTAGAAGTAAAATGTTTCATTTTCTTTGGATTGGTTGTTCTAAGGGAGAAAATTTCATCTTTCTAGTTGGGAAAGTATTTCTATTCCTAAGAAATTCGGTATCAAGCATTTAGATTGGTTTGAAAAATCTCTTTGTATAAAAAGTATTTCTATTCCTAAGAAATTATGTATCAAGCATTTAGATTGGTTTGAAAAATCTCTTTGTATAAAAACTTGTGGACATGTCTCTTTGGTACATGACTGTGGTCTAATTCGGTTGCGGACAAATTATCTAAAAAGGTTGTGGGCCATCCATCTGACATTTTGTATTATCAAATTCGAAAAAATGGGGTGTTGTCTAGCACTGTTGCTATTCCTTTTGACTAACTTTTAGTCTTTTTTTCAGATGGTTATTACTTTTCATCAGGGTAGATAGAATTGTTTTGAGGTTGAAAACAATTTATCTCAATACGTATTTAGTGTCTTTGTATACCTCTTGGAAGATGTTATTCTTTTTTTGGATTTCTTGGAACTTCTCTGCCTTGTATGTTTTGGTAGAAAATTGTTTAAGTTCTAGTTATAGGGACTAAGTCTGTATGGGACATATTATCTTTGATTTTAATAATAGAAAGATTGTAATGCTCCCAAGCCAATTTTTTGCTTGGAAACACTGACTAACTATTGATTTGGTTGTTTACTGTTGTGTATGCAGGTTGACCATGAACATTTCGGCCTTGGGGTTTATTCAGTTATTCAACCACAATTTATACAAGAAGCATTTCAACATATGAAGACCTTCAACAATACACAATATAGGAATGATGCAGGAGCATCTCTCCACGTCAGCCAACCAGTCAGCCAGCCACGTCAGTGCGCATGCATTCAAGGATGAAGAGAGGTGCAACCTTCATCTTCATCTTTGAATTTGAATGTAATTAATGTTGTAGTCTGTTGAGCCATGGAGCTGTGCCTTTGTGTAGGCATTAGAGTAGGTAGGCCTTTAATGTTTGTAAGGCTGAGATCTAGATCCAGATAGTGGACTAGACAACCCATTCAATGTATTGAATAGGGTAGGTAGGTTGGAGGGAAGAGCTCTAAGAGCCCCCTCATGTAAATAGATCAATTTGGATCTCATTTTGAGAGGAGAGTTAGTAGAATGAGAAGAGGGTCTCTGAATAGAGAGCAGAAGAGAAGGAGCCGAGACCTTGTTACAGGCCGTGCTCAGGAACACCTTGTACAAACAAGCATTTTCCATTTAATATATAAACAACAGTTTTTCCTGCACACTTTTGTGTTGAATGAATGCCTGTGAGTCTTCTTTATGGGCCGTGAATGTATGTTATGTTTATGAATTTGTAGGAGTTGTTTTGGCTTCAATATTGAGAGGTCTTTGAGGCTTCACACGAGGAGGGTGTGACAGAACACTGCAGGTTCTGATAGCCGTGCACAGAGGGTGCATTTCTGAACTCTGCAGAGTCAGATAGAGGCGTGCCAGGTGGGCACAGAAGTTGAAATCAACAACTCGGAAGAAAGACCTGTGAGGTTACTGAATACCTCAGCAGGCAAGGCTGTGTAGGGAGAACACAGTTGCATATAGAAGCTCTGAGGAGTTCTATGAAGCTTTGCCAGGAGGGCATATGAGCAGGTGTAAGAAGTGCACAAAAGAACTCTGTTGTGAGTTCTATATAACTCTGCCAGGAGGGCATTGAGATAGTGCGCAGACAGGCACAAGATGAGAACTCCGTTGAGTTCTATATTTTGGAGGAAGAATCCACTGAGGGATGTTGGTAGGGTTGCTAAACACCCTACATATTCAGCAAGAGGTTGCTTGAGGGAAGGATAGTCAAGAGGGCATCCAAATTCCCCATCTGAGGGAGAAAGAAGAAGGATTTATTTCCTTAGGGGGTCTGAGTATTTGGAGAAGCTTAGAAGAGAAAACACTTTAGTGCGCAAAGACTCTGTAGGAGTGCAGACGTCAGAATCCTTTGAGGATTTGAGAGAAGAAGCTCAGGAGGAACATTGTGTTGAGAACGCAGGTGAGGGCTCAGATTCATGGAGCTCGCAGAGGAAAGGCAAGGGTCGAGGCCTTTAGTCTTAGAGAAATCTTCCAAGCATCGAAAGAGAGCGCTAAAGCTCGGGAGGAGTACAGTCGTCGTTGGATCCAGTCAGAAGATCTGGATCGCTGAAGTTTTCCTACGTTCAGCAAGGAGCAGGAGAAGCGCCCAGGGCAGATAAGGTCTGAACCGTCAGATCTTAACCAAAGAACTCGACAGTTGTCAGATCAGTCAAGAGTTGCGTGAGGGTTTAACCTTCGTGAACAACAAAGGAGAAAGTCCTGACGAGAGGAGTGACATCGGGATATCGAAAATTGGGATATCAAAAATCGAGATATCAGAGGTCCTGAGGATGAGAAGTCGGGACACTCGACATCAAAAGTCCCGAAATCACGAATTTGATCTAAGTCGTCCGTCTGATGAAGGACGCATGTCACATGATCATCCAATTCGGAGATCCGGACATCGAGACTCACATAAGTGAGAATTTTGACTTTGTAGTTGGTGAAGTCCGAGAATTGATCTGAACCATCCATCCATTACGGACGCGTGTCAGAAATCCGAGAAGTCAGGATTCATCATTTCTCGAATCCTGAAGACAGGAAACACTTACATTTCGGAGCTGCAAAGTCCGAAATCCCGATAAGGAGGAAAGCTCTGTTATGGGGCCCAAATGACGTCATCTCGTCATAACGGGAGGTCGAGAATCAAAATTTTGGGAGTCCCATGGGAAAGAACACAAATGCATTGTTTTCCCAAAATTGCGAAGTGACGAGAACCGTCCATCTTTGAGGACACGTGCCAACAATCTCGACTTCGGGGGAAAGTCCTGAAAAGGAAGTCATATCGGGAAATCAGAATTCGAGAGATCAGAAGAATCAAGGGCAAATGCATTTCGACATTTGAAACCCTAAAATCCCGAAAGGAGATAGGACTGCAGTGATATAAAAGGGAGGTCGTATGAACCCAAAAGTCTAGTCCAAGGGACTAGCAGAAGTTGAAGCATCTCGGGATATCAAAGATCGGGAAATTGGGAAGGCAAAGGTTTGTGACATCGGGGATTGTGAAACCCCGAAGCCCAAAATTTTATTTTCCTGTCGCGAAGAGAACAACGATTAGACCTAGAGGTTGCGAGGAGCAGAAAAGACCTGTGGGTCAGTTTTAATAGAGATTCCAGTGGAGAATCAAAGGAGCCACTCTGGCTCGAGGGAAAAATTAGAATGATCCTTAAGACCGGGAGGTCAACGCAGAGGCCTTTGTCGAGGCAGAGGGAGAAAGTCTGTGTCTGCGTTAAGTGGTATCAGAGAAAGAACTCTGTTTGTATATTTCAAGTAGAGGGAGAAGACAAAAGAAGACAGAGTGATGGAGACTCTGTGATGGTTGTTTGCAGGTAGGCAATAATCAAGAAGACAGTTAGGACGACTGTAGGAGAAGCTGAGGCACTCAGGTTTGCAGAGTGACAACAACAGATTTTCCAGGAAGGTAGACAGAGACAACAACATGGCTACTGAAGGCCGTAGATATGCTGGAAGGAAAAGCCTAGAGATGATGAGAACAACGAAAAGGGGGAAAGAACTTGCCGACATCAGGGCAAGAATGGAAAAGCTTGAACTGCGGATGAAGCAGAATACCAGGTCAAGATGGGTATATGAATGGCCCATGAGGAAGCCGAAGGTAAAATGGCCAGTCAATGAGTTGATGGCTAGAAGACAACATAGGTTGTTAAGAGGATGGTTGAGGCATGTTGAAAACCTCGACAGAACTGAGGAGATGGTTCAAATATGTGAACCAGAGACTAGGAAAACTCTCGGGGAAGAGAATAAAATGGGATCAGCTGAAGATCTCAAGAACTTCCAGGAGGGTAGAGCGGAAATTCCAATTTTCCAGGTGGGCAAGGAGTTGATATCGGATGAAGATCTCACAGACTATCAGGAAGACAACCAAGGAATTTCACATTGCCAGTTGGGCAAAGAAATGAGGTCACAGCGTGATCTCAAAGACTGCCAAGAGGGTAGCGAAAGGTTTCCAGTTTGCCAGGTGGGAAAGGGAACAAAGATGGAATGAGTTGGTTCCATGGATTGCCAGGAGGGCAACAGGAAAATCCCATATTTCTAGGTGGGCAGGGATGAGCAAGTGAGTTGGAATCAGCTAGAGGAGCTGACAGAACATGTGAGCTCAGACATGGATGTGGATCAGCTAGAGAATCTGAGAGGCATTTTGGGGAGTCTCTCAATTCTTTCAGCCAGGAAGCTAAGGAAGCTGCAGCACTGAAGTTGACAACAGAAGAAAAAGAAGAGGATGATGAGCATTCCAAGGAATGGCTCAATATTTTCAGCCAGGAGACTGAAAGGACTGCAACCTGGGAGTTTGCAAAAGAAGAAGAGGAACAGGCAGACAACATTAGCTTTGCAAGTCTGTATGAGCAAATTGAAGCCTTGGAGAGAAGGATAATAGTGCAGGGCATGCACATTCAATAGGTGACGTTGGAAGTAGATGAAGAAGAAGGGATGGGAGATCACAGTGATCTGCCCATTTGCAGAAATTTTTTACAGCTGGGGAGACTGCATAAATAGGGACAACCAATTTAGTAGCCGGATGAGGTGATAGAAGACATCAGAAGGCTGATGGTAGAGTTAGCAGAGACTTCCAAGAAGGATAAGTTGGGCAGAAAGACAGTAGCAACACAACAGCAGAAGAAGCAGCAGCAGCAGGGAGATGGAGCGGATGAACAACTCCAGAGGATGATTTGGGATCCAGGAGGATTTCCATAGCTGCAATGGGGAGCTCATGAGAAAGAGCTCATGAATTTTGTAGCTGAGGAGTATGATGCAGGAGAATCTCTCCACTTCAGCTAGCCAGTCAGCCAACCATGTCAGCGCGCATGCATTCAAGGATGAAGAGAGGTGCAACCTTCATCTTCATCTTTGAATTTGAATGTAATTAATGTTGTAGGTTGTTGATCCATGGAGCTGTGCCTTTGTGTAGGAATTAGAGTAGGTAGGCCTTTAATGTTTGTAAGGCTGAGATCTATATCGAGATGGTGGACTAGACAACCCATTCAATTTATTGAATAGGGTAGGTAGGTTGGAGGGAAGAGCTCTAAGAGCCCCCTCATGTAAATAGATCAATTTGGATCTGATTTTGAGAGGAGAGTTAGTAGAATGAGAAGAGGGTCTGCGAATAGAGAGAAGAAGAGAAGGAGCCGAGACCTTGTTACAGGCCGTGCTTAGGAACACCTTGTACAAACAAGCATTTTCCATTTAATATATAAACACCAGTTTTTCATGCACACTTTTGTGTTGAATGAATGCTTGTGAGTGTTCTTAATGGGCTGTGAATGTATGTTATGTTTATGCATTTGTAGGAGTTGTTTTGGCTTCAAGCTTGAGAGGTCTTTGAGGCTTCACACCAGGAGGGTGTGATAGAACATTGCGGGTTCTGATAGTCATGCACATAGGGTGCATTTCTGAACTCTGCGGAGTTAGACATGTTAGCACTCGGTAAATTTCCTNTACTCTGAGCTCCGATCTCGGAGCTCAGAGTAATCGGGTTCTGATAGTCATGCACATAGGGTGCATTTCTGAACTCTGCGGAGTTAGACATGTTAGCACTCGGTAAATTTCCTAGAGGTCGAAAAAGAATTAATTTACTAAGGTAACCTTAACCAACCGCTTTTAGAGCTGGGATCTAGCCCTTCCAGCTCCAGAGAGGGATCTCTCTGTATAAATTAGCTTTGTTTTAAAATAAGATATTAGGCTAGCTAAAGAAATCGTTGGTTTTGTTGTAAAGGGTTTTTAAAGTTGGTTGAGACAAACTACACCTCCATTCGGCTATGGGGTCAGTGTTTAATCAATTCTGAGAAATAACCAGAAACGCCAAAGAAGTTTTTCACAGGGCGAGGTAATACATTCACTGGATCTTTTCGTATTTTAAATGATGAATGGAAGAACATATGAGGAAAATAACTTCAACTAACTAGCACTTAAGAATCTCTTAATTGAAGATATTTAGAAGATAAACACTTAAATCTCTAGAATCAGAAACAGGGTATCAGAGATAAATCCTGCAACATAACACTATTCGTAAAGATCAGATTCAGACAACAAAATGAAATACGGAGAAAGAAAACATTAACTCAGGGAATCACATCACCAGTGAACATACGCAAGAATCCTGTAAAATGCCTCTTCTTTATTAATGGTGGGTCTCTTAAAAAATGATACAGCTTGACGGCAATCGGGTGTGCGATTCAACAACCCTCAATACATTGGAAAATGATCTATTTATAAGACACAATACACACGCTCCTGTCGTAACTGATCAGGACGTGCTCATACTATTTTTAGGCTAACTATATTAACTAATCAAAACTGTTTCGATGACTCATTACAACTGTATACTGAAATTCAGAGGTAGGCCGTTGGCGAGGCGCCTCCGCAACCTCTGCTGACAGGACAGCTGACTGGAAGTGAAAGCTTATCTACTAATCTAGTAGATCACACAATTCTTCCCATCTGATATGACCTGGCACTGTGATTTTAAGCAATCTCCGGTACACTTCGTCCATGTCTGTGTACTTAGCAAATGTGGTCTTGACGACGAAAATGTGCTTAATTTCATGCTGGATACTGATATCCAACTGCAAAGCATCCATGAAGGCTCTTCCTGTGATATTTGCCTGTATTCCTGCGAACTTAGAACTGTCCTTGGACACTTCGATCAGCCTTTTCTTATAATCCGGGAGGGTCATCAATTTGTCATTTATGACCTTCATGCCAGGCAGGCCTTTTCTTTGCAGAGCATCTATTTTACTGAAGAACCTCTGCACTCCTTGGTCCATGACTTGGATCTTCTCTTCCAGCTGCAACATGAGACCCTTTTTGGTTAGAACTCTTTTCACTTCCAATATGGTCTCGGTCCGGTCCTCGATTTTCAATTCCTTGAGTTCCTCCCGGGTCTTAGAATTTAAGAATCTTATGATTTCATTCGCTTGTGCTTGCATGTCTCCCAGTTCAGTTCTGATTTTCTCCACAGCTTGTTTGCTCCTCTCGAGCAACTCATTCTGTTCGAACATGATCTGAACCATTGGCCAGATTTCATTAATGGATTTAGAAATATCTGTCCACACAAATTCTTTAACCTCAGCCAAGGTCTTTCCGGCCAATGTCTGTTTTTGGAGCTACTGCAGCTCCCTCCTGATCTGCTCGTTCACCTGCTTCTCCTTTGACAGACTCGTCTGAAAGGAAGTCTTCAACTCCTTGAGATTTTCCAATTCTTTCTTAAGCCTGCTAGTTTCCGACTCCTGCAAGTTCATTCTTTCCATAGACTTGGCAAGGTCTGTAGCTCCTTCTGGAAGGGGAACTGCTGTTGCAGATGGGATGACTGTCACCATTGGTGTTGCAATTGGGATGGCACTCAATGGGATTCCTTCCATTGGCTTTGCCTGCTCTTTCTCCTTGAGCAGTCTCTCTATCTCTGCCTCCATCTCCTTTAACTGCGCATTCTGCTCCATGAGTAATTTCAGCATCTCATCCTTTTCGCCTTCATTTTCAGCTATTTATTTCATCTGTGGGTCCTCTGTTGGAGGGAGCTTTAGCTGCTTTCTCAATGAGGTGATGTCAGCATTCTTCTTCTTAATCATTTCCTCAGCGGCCTTGACGTTTGCAGGATCATAACCTATTTTGAGGACCAGCTCCTCCAGTGTCTTTATCCGATTATCTTTCGCGAAGGAAGATATTTTCTCCAACTTCAGTTGAGTCTGGGCATTGCTCAAAGCCACCCGAAACTTTGATTCAAAAGTTGAAGTGTGGGCCAAAGTGTGAAAAATCATTTCTCCCGTCTGCTTGTGCAGATCCACCTGATCTTCCGGATGCACATCCTTTGTTTGAAACTCGAACGTGGCCCTCTTGTAATCAGACATTGCCTTGGGATCCACCACCTGTGCTTGTAGGAATGCCATATGCATCCTACCCTTTTCTGTATCAAATGCTGAAAGGAGTCTATGCTGGGTAGTGGAGGACTGCTTCTGGAACTGTGCATAGGTGCTGCTTGTGAGCGTCTGGTTCCTCTTTCTGATCAAGTCATATTTTTCAAAGATGCCCAGCTTGGGCCCAGTCTTGCTTGGTGGAGTATCCAAGGGAGAATCTTTGGGTTCTATCGCTTTCGTTCCCTCTTTATGCTGACTGGAGCCAAAAGGGAAACTAAATTGCTTGGCCCCAATGGTGGCCACTGTGGTAGTCACTGTGGTAGCTTCTGTTGTAGTGCTGGGAGTTGAGACTGTCTTCGGCTTCTTGGAGTGAATGTGGAATTCCTCTGAAGACACCTCAGTCACAGGAGGAGATGATTCCTGTCGAGGCCTCTTCTCCTTGAGGACCTGAGGCGTGGTAGCAGGTAGCGCTCTAGTTGAGGGCGCCTGCTGTTCCAAGTCTAACAAAGTATCAGGCAGCCATACTGCCTGATTCACGAATTTTTCGATGTCTGGCTTGGGCTCGTGAATATACGAGGTATTTCTGTTTTTTACCCTCATGTCTGAAATGATCCCATGCGGATCATAACGCCAGATGAAACTTGTGGAGAAATTCATACCCTTCAAAATTCGATCTGCTTCTTCCCCTGCACCTCGGCTGTTGCAGATGAAAGGGCCAATTTGACCCTTGATTCTCAGCTGCTGCTTTTTCTTAAGGGAAACAAAGTGAATGTCGTCAGAATTCATAATCTGCCTTATATATTCTAGTGCGAAGACTCTTACCGGTACATACTGAGGCAGTTTATAAGGCGCCAATTCGCACCCAAAGATTCTGATTTCCGTGTGGTTCTGGCATAAATACCAGTCTCCCGTCTGAACGTTGTCTGAGAGGTGCAGGATCCTCTGGATCTCATCATTTATTCGTGGCTCCGGCATGCCACGCAACATACTTACCACAGGGTGGTAAAACTGGTCAATGAAAGCCGTGAAGTCATATTCAACCAAATTGTGCTTTAGAAGAGAAGTCCACGCCGTGACTGGCTGGGGCTTCCCATCGGCGTTCATCTTCTGCATGGAGAAGTTGAACCTGTCGGCTTGGAAATAGAGGAACATGTAAGCCAGAATGGATGAATAACTGAACATGCCTTCGGTGGGGAAATTTATGAGCTGCTCATGGATATTATGGGCTAGGAAAGTGTTGTAATCAAACTGCGTGGTCGGCTGTTCATCATTTGAGAAGATAGATAGGAAGCCTAGGATGGGCTCGTCCACCCACTTATAAGAATAATACCCAAGCAGGGCACACAGAGACGAAATAATCTGATTCCCTTTTGTAGAAAACATAGACGAGGGGTACGGGGGATTGGTGGACGGGATTGGAGCTGAAGTGGGAAGAAAAAGCTAAAAAATTTGAGCTCTTTGTGGGAAGGTCATTTTCTAGTACAGCTCGGTGAGGATTTCTAAGTTAAAGGGTGACGCAGCTTCTGCTCGGGTGATTTGAAGAATTTGGTCGATATCCTCTGGGGTGATGAAAAAGAGGATGTCCCCAGACGAGGAAGCAATGGCTTTCTGGTCAGGGACATAGTGGACCTGGCAATGGAGGGAAAATTCAGGGAAATTGTGGATTTGAGGGAAGAGGTACAGAGGTAAATTGGACTCCCAGAGTCCAATTTCGTCGCTCTGGTCCAGGAAAACCTCCTGGAGCCACGACTGGAGATCAGAGAAGTCGAAACTGCATATGGTATCGGCTATCAGACAGTCCTTGTCGACCAGGGGAATTTTATCCAAGTCAACTGGAGGAGGAACGAACGGATTCTCTTCCTCTTCAGCCGAATTCGTTTTAGACACCATCTCAGTAACTGTACCTGCAACAAACAACGTTAGTGGGGTCTACTGGGGGTGGAGGAGAACGACCAGGAAGCAATGGGAAGACGATAGATATGTTCTCTGGTGCGGTGGATGGTTCTGGCGCGAGGGAGGAATAACGAGTGAAAAAAGGCACAACGGTATTTTTATTCAAATCTGGGTCCGTCGGACGCGGGAAAAAACGGTCAACATGACAACGGGAATATTATCCTATTATTAATGAACAAAGGGCCATTTGTGGTGATATGGCAGGTGACGGTGGCCGAAGTATACGGACGACTGACGTGGAGGTTTGTGATTGGGGGTGAAGTCGCCAAAGGGGGATGTTCATGAGTGAAGGGTGTTATGGCGCTGACACCGTGGACTGACAGTATTAACGGGATGGGACTTCGACCCGGGGGAAAGTGGGACAAGTGGGGATAATGGAGGATGACATCCAGGGGTGATGGGATATCAGGTAGCAGGCAGGGAATTTGACCTCTGGACCTATAGAAACACGCCATGTGTAACAAGGGGCCCACCGGAAAGAATATTCATTCCGGACCCCCCCCCCTTTGATTAAAGACAGAACACCAAGGGGGGTCCGGAATGCGTTAAGAACCATCGATCTATNTGGTATGATGGCCGTCCAGATCTGCGCGCTACTTAATATCAATTTCGGACCCCCTCCCCTCCATTAAAAGTAGAACGGAGGGGGGGGGTCCGAAATCCAATGTGAACCGCCGATTTGAGTGCTGGATTAAAAGCCGTCCAAATCTGCGCCCGATTTATAACCAATTCCGGACCCCCCCCGTTAAAGGAAGAACGGGCGGGGGGGTCCGGAATCCAATATGAGCNAAGGGGGGTCTGGAATCAAGTGTGGGCCGTTGATATAATCATCGCGATCTGGACCATTGGAAAGTGCATGAAGGATAGGTCGGGGGCGGAAAATGTTATACGTAGGGAAAACTTAGGGTAAGTGCTTTCACATGGGTTTTCCTCGATTTTTCTTCTATACACCACCAAGAGGACATCTCTCAACTACACTTTAGGCATCAGAGTCATAGGGTAACATCTTTGTCGATCTAGATTTATTTGGGCAAGGGAGGCCAAGCAGTTAATCTACATTCTAACCTACTTTCACAAGGCAATTAACCCAGCTTAGACTATTGGGTTAAGAACTTATTCTTTCTAGGGGCTATCTCATCAGGATTAGATGGTCTGATCAGATGTATTCACTAATTCTAACCAATGGGCTATCTGATCAGGATTAGATGGTCTGATCAGATGTATTCACTAACCTATCAACATTGGAAATTTAAAAGGACTTGGTCATGCTTGAAAGGTATGACCAAGTCACTGTTATTGCATGGGGCTTTTTATTTCAAATCTTTTTGCCCTCTTTTCTTTTTATTTTTCTTTTCTTTTCTTTTTTTCTTTTACAAATTATTTGAAGGAAATGAAATATCGTTTGTCAACAAGATCACCAGATACAGATAATATCCAAGTCATAAGTTGATACCCATAATTTATGGGGTGATAACAAGACAAAGGCATGCCAGGTGGGCACAGAAGTTGAAATCAACAACTCGGAAGAAAGACCTATGAGGTTACTGAATACCTCAGGAGGCAAGGCTGTGTAGGGAGAACATAGTTGCATACAGAAGCTCTGAGGAGTTCTGTGAAGCTATGCCAGGAGGGAATTTGAGCAGGTGTAAGAAGTGCACAGAAGAACTCTGTTGTGAGTTTATTATAACATTGCCAGGAGGGCATTGAGACAGTGCGTAGACAGGCACAAGAAGAGAACTCAGTTGAGTTCTGTATTGTGGAGGAAGAATCCACTGAGGGATGTTGGTAGGGTTGCTGAACACCCTGCATATTTAGCAAGAGGTTGCTTGAGGGAAGGATAGTCAGGAGGGCATCCAAATTCTCCATCTGAGGGAGAAAGAAGAAGGATTTATTTCCTTAGGGGGTCTGAGTATTTGGAGAAGCTCAGAAGAGATAGCACTTTAGTGCGTGAAGACACTGCAGGAGTGCAGACGTCAGAATCCTTTGAGGATTCGAGAGAAGAAGCTCAAGAGGAACAATGTGTTGAGAATGTAGGTGAGGGCTCGGATTCGTGGAGCTCGCAGAGGAAAGGTAAGGGTCGAGGCCTTTAGTCTTAGAGAAATCTTCCAAGCATCGGAAGAGAGCGCTAAAGCTCAGGAGGAGTACAGTCGCCGTCAGATCCAGTCAAAAGATCTGGACCGCTGAAGTTTTCCTACGTCCAGCAAGGAGAAGGAGAAGCGCCCAGGGAGGATAAGGTCTGAATTGTCAGATCTTAGCCGTAGAACCCGACATCCGTTAGATCAGTGAAGAGTTGTGTGAGGGTTTAACCTTCGCGAACAACTGAGGCGAAAGTCCCGACAAGAGGAGTGACATCGGGATATCGAAGGTCCTGAGGACGAGAAGTCGGGAAACTCGACATCAAAAGTCCTGAAATCACGAGTTTGATCTAAGTCGTCTGTCTGATGAAGGACGCGTGTCATGTGATCATCCAATTTAGAGATCCAGACACCGGGACTCACATAAGTGAGCATTTTGACTTTGCAGTTGGCGAAGTCTGAGACTTGATCTAAACCGTCCATCCATTAGGGACGCGTGTCGAAAATCCAAGAAGTCAAGATTCGACGTTTCGCGAATCCTGAAGACAGGAAATAGTTACATTTCGGAGCTGCGAAGTACAGAATCTTGATAAGGAGGAAAGCTCCGTTATGGGGCCCAACTGACATCATCTCGTCATAACGGGAGGTTAGGAATCGGAATTTCAGGAGTCCCGTGGGAAAGAACCCAAAGGCATTGTTTTCCCGAAATTGAGAAGTGACAAGGACCGTCCATCTTTGAGGACACGTGGAAACAATCTCGACTTCGGGGGAAAGTCCCGAAAATGAAGTCATATTGGGAAATCGGAATTCGAGAGATCGGAAGAATCAAGGGCAAATGTATTTCAGCATTTGAAACCCCGAAATCCCGAAAGGAGAGAGGACTGTTGTCATATAAAAGGGAGGTCGTATGGACCCAAAAGTCTAGTCCAAGGGACTAGCAGAAGTTGAAGCATCTTGGGATATCAGATATCAGGAAATCAGGAAGGAAAAGGTTTGTGACATCGAGGATTGTGAAACCTCGAAGCCTGAAATTTTATTTTCCTATTGCGAAGAGAACAACGATTGGAGCTAGAGGCTGCGAGGAGCAGAAAAGACCCATGGGTCATTTTTAATAGAGATTCCAGTGGAGAATCAGAGGAACCACTCTGGTTCGAGGGAAAAATTAGAATGATCCTTAAGACCGGGAGGTCAGCGCAGAGGGAGAAAGTCCGCATCTGCGTTAAGGAACCACGAACAAGATCTGAACTTTATTATAAGAAAGCAAGCACATGATACAAATATAGAAGTAGATCTAGAATAGCTTTAGATGGCTTCAAGACAATAATATGAGCTGCATACAAAATTCTCTCGGAGATGCAAGTAAGCCTCCCAAAGTCTGCAATAGAAGATGAATGCTCCAACATAAAAACTAGGGTATAGCCTAACCCTTAAGCTGCTGGTACGGCCTGCTGAAGACAATGGAGACCAAGGGTTCGACCCTCTTGAAGATGAAGACCCCCAAATGCTATTAAACTCCTTCCAGTGATAGATCAGGGCAATGATAGCCTCCTCCTGAAGTATGGAGCACAAAAAATGAAGCCTCCTCCTCAAACTACAAAAACCCCAAACTGGTACAACCCTCCTGAATCACTGAATATGGCCAATAATTCGGCCTAGCTGAATAAGGGCTCTAAATCCACTGAAACTCTCTAGGATGATAGATCAGGCAGTCACAAACCCTGGAGAGAAGTTTCAAGGTCATATCTGGGCTATAGCCTCCTAGATCTGAAAATCATTGAATCACCAAATCATCTTTTATCTCCCAAAACTGTCCCAACCTGTAGAAAATGATAGGGACATGATAACTCCTCCAAGAAACCTCCAAACTAATGAGCAAGGGCCTGCAAGAAAAACCCTAATGATGAAATCTCCAAAATCTTCCTCAATAAGCTGGATCAAACTCTTCTTCAACAAATGGTGTGCCCCTGCTGGAAAACCCTAACTGGTACGGCCCTACTGATCTTCCTGAAAAGATGATGGATGTAGAATGGTGTGGGTGAAGTATTTCATCCCTGAGACCAAGCTTGGAACAAGGTGAGTGGAATATTTCACCACTGAGTTGTTCACTAGGGTTTGTAATATCAAAACCCTCAAAACTGTATGCCCAAGAGCATTAAAAAGCAAATACCAAATATCCAATATGAGAATGAGAGGTGCACCCTAGCCTTCTCTTTATACCATTTTTTGTTTCCTTTTTGAGTTAAGTTAACCCCTAGGGTTAACTCCTAAATCAACTTCTAGCACTTCTATTCCTTCATTGAGTTACCTTTTTAACTCTTTTTACCTTTTCACTAAGCAACTTAAAAATATAACATTAGTTTGGTTGACCTTTCCCCTTTGTGTGAGACTATGGTCTAGTGGGGATGCCTAGACCACTAAGTCTTCCCAAACCTCTTCATCAATAGGTGGGGGACATTACAGTCTCCCCTACTAGAAATTGCTTGTCCTCAAGCAATTCCAAACCTATCTCACGTACCACCTGTTCATTCTCCCATGTGGCATCCTCAATGGGTAGATCCTTCCATCTGATTAGGCACTCTTTGATGCTTCTGTTCATGAGCCTCTTTTCCAAAACCTCTAGTATCTCCTCTAGAATCAAAACAAGTTGCCCCTCTTCGTCCAAAGGAGGCAACACCTCAATGGGTGTGATGTGTTGGCCGATGGCCGTCTTTAGGTAGGACACATGGAAGATATTGTGTATCCTTCTTCCCTATGGAAGCTCCAGCTCATAGTCTACGACCCCTACCTTCCTGTTGATCCTGTAGGGTCCAAAGAGCCATGGTTGTAGCTTCTCTGCTCCGCTTCTTTTTATAGAAGCCTACCTATATGGTTGGAGCCTTAGATAGACTAAGTCACCAACCTCAAAGGTACTCTCAAATCTATTCTTATCTGCTTGGACCTTCTGTTGGTTCTGTGCTCTTTGTAAATAATCCTTCATCTCTCTGAGGATGTCCTGACTCTAGTACACCCAATCCTGTACCATCGGAGCCCTACTATCACCAAAAACAATCTCCATGAAAGAGAGTGGATCATAGTTGTATAATTCCCTAAATGGTGTCATGCCTATGGACATGTGATGGGTGGTGTTGTAACAGTATTCTCCCAGGTGCAACCACCTGACCCACACTTTTTGTTGCCCTGCCACATAATTCTTGAGATAGCCTTCCACCCATTTGTTGACAATCTCGGTATGTCCATTCGTCTGAGGATGATAGTTGGTACTAGGGTTCAAGGCCGTACCAACTAGTTTGAAAAAATCCTGCTAGAATGTACTCATGAATATTCTATCTTTGTCATTCACAATGGTTTTGGGCAGGTTGTGCAGTTTGAGGATCTCCCTGAAAAATAATTCGGCCACCTATGTTGCACTGAAGTCTATCGCTATGGAGAAGAAGTGTGAAAAATTCGTCAACCTGTCCACCACTACGAAATTGCAGTCTTTCCCCTGTGCCCTTCGCAACCCTGTGATGAAATCCATGGATATGCTTTCCCACTTGTGCTCTGGGATGGGTAGGGGTTGCAGTAGTCCTGCCAAGTGAGTGTTCTCATCCGTGTTCTCTTGGCACGTCGTACACTCCTTGACATGCCTCATTACATCCTCCTTGAGTCCCTTCCATGAGAACCTCTCCCTCACCTACCTATATGTCTTACCAATTCCTTTGTGCCCTGCCATTGGTGAGTCATGACATGCCTGCAACACTTTGGCCTTGAAGGCCGATCTAGGAACCAAAAATATTCGACCCTTGTAATAGATGAGGCTGTCAATGATACTGAAGTTATCGTCTTGTACTTGCCCGTCCATTAGATGACAATGGAACTGATCCTTTTCATACTCCATCACCAAGTGGTCCTTCCAATCAACAGACACATTTGTCATGGAATAGATGGATGGCCTTCTGGACAATGCATCAACCACCAGGTTGTTCTTCCCTTTGACAAATTCAATGTCAAAGTCATAGGCTTGTATTTTGCTTACCCATTTCTGCTTCCTTTCATTTAAGTCCTTTTGCTCCAATAGGTACTTAAGAATGTTATGATCTGATTTGACCACAAACTGTGCACCTACCAGGTATTGCCTGAATTTGGCTAGAGCATGAATGATAGCCAACATTTCTTTGTCATAAATGTTGTAAAGTAGCTCAAGTCCTTTGAGTTTTCAGCTCTCATAGGAAAGAGGGTGCATGTTTTGCATCAATACGACCCCTATACCTTCTCCTGAGGCATCACACTCCAAGGTAAAAGGCTGGCTGAAATTTGGTAGGGCTAAGGCTGGGCACATTCTCATCACCTTTTTCATCTTGTCAAATGTAAATTGAGCCTCCTCACTCCATTTGAAGGCTCCCTTCTTAGTCAAATCAGTGAAGGGTGCACAAAGCTGAGAGAACCCTTTGACAATTTTCCTGTAGTAAGTGCACATGCTTAGAAATCCCCTTAATTTTGTGAGTGTCTTAGGGGTAGGCCACTCCATAATGGATTTAATTTTATCTTGAAGTATCTGTACCCCCTTTTCTCTGATGATGTGTCCAAAGTAAAGGACCTCCATCATTCCAAACTCACATTTGGACTCTTTAGCATATAATGACTGCTTCTCCATGATAGCCAAAATCTGATCCACATGTTGAAGGTGTTCTTCCCACGTCCTGCTATAAATGAGAAAATCATCAAAAAATACTAAAAGGTTCTTCCTTAACTGCTTGTTGAAGACATGGTTCATACAAGATTGGAATGTGGCTGGGGCATTGGTTAACCTGAACGGAATCACAAAGAAATCATAATTACCATAATTACACCTGAAAGCAATTTTTGGGATGTCCTCCTCCCTCATCTTGATTTGATGGTAGCTAGAACGTACGTCAATTTTTGTGAAATAGACAACCCCATGCAATTCATGCAAGAATTCATCAATCCTTGGTAGAGGATACCTATTTTTGATTGTCTTTTTATTCAATGCCCAGATGTCAATGCACATGCGCATAGTTCCATCTATTTTCTTGACCAACACTACTGAAGAAGCAAAAGGGCTAGAGCTCGGCCTGATGTGCCCCATGTCCAAGAGCTTTTTGATGGCTTTCTTTATCTCGTCTTTATACTTCTTCGGATGCCTGTATGGTGTGGTGATGATTGGTTTGGCTCCTGCCTCCAACTTAATGATGTGCTCAAACCCCCTGTTTGGTGGCAGCTCTGGTGGAATCAGTCCAAACACTTTGTTGTGTTTGTCAATGATCTCTTGGATTTATGGGGTGTAGTGAATATTTCCCTGCTCGTCCACACGTGTCAAAATCCTACATTTAGCTGCATACACTATCTCCTCTCTCCTGAAGATGGCCTCCATCCTCTTGGCCGTAGCTACCTTGGCAGAATTACCTGTCATGCCTCAGAGCACTACCTTTTGTCCACCCTCCTCTATAAAAGACATCTCCATGGTCTTCTAGTTGGTTGTGATAGGCCCCAATGTACTGAGCCATTGAACTCTAAGGATTATGTTAGTGTCCAGAAGGTCCATCACATACACATAATGTATCAGCTCATGCCTACTCAATGTAAGCTTCATACCTGGAATGTACCTGTCATAGGGCATAGTGCTTCCACCTGCTACCTCCACCTTGAACCCTTCAAATTCAACCGTAGGTATATGCCTCCTCCGCAACAATGCTGAATCAATGAAGTTGTGAGAAACTCCCCCATCAATCAATACCAATACCTTTTTCTCCTGCAAGACTCCTCTCATCCTGAAGGTGTTATATCTGGGCACTCCACTGATAGATGCCAAGGTGGCTTTCCCCTCAGCCGTATTGTCATGTCCTGTGATATCCTCCTCTGCTGCCTCTATGGTTGCAGCCTCCATGTTCTATATCTGGCTGAAATCTTCCTCTTCCTCATTGTCTGAAGTTACCTCTATGTAGTGCAATTGGTCATCGCCCATGCACTTGTGTGATGGGTTCCATGGCTCTTTTCAAGTGAAGCAAAGTTTCTTTCTTCTTAGTTCCCTCTTGGTGTTCTCATCCATTATTCCATGGACCCTATCAAACCCCCTTGGGTCATGTCCTCCAGGGTTCATTAGAGGTCTCTAATCTCTTCCTCTGGTGTTAAGAGGTGGTCTAGGCACAAATTTAGGTTTGACAGCTAGTCTTAGG
This sequence comes from Picea sitchensis, assembly GCA_010110895.2. NCBI lineage: Eukaryota > Viridiplantae > Streptophyta > Pinopsida > Pinales > Pinaceae > Picea > Picea sitchensis. Next base: position 21,162 of record SNQJ01S0151140.1, read on the forward strand.
TCCCTCGTCCTCCAAATAGAATCCTGTAGGTTGATAGGCTTAAAATCCTTTACCCAACCCTTCAAGGGTTCCATCAACCCTTCAGTGAAGAGAATCATAAGTCTGGCTGGTGATATATCCTGTACCATGACTGCTGGCCTCTGGAATTCTTCAAAGTATACCTCTATTGCTCATGTTTTCTTGAGCTGTGTGAGCTATCGGAAGTGCAGCTTAGGATCCCCCTAATCAAATATGTCAATGAGTCTCTGAGTGAACTCTGTGTAGGTCACTATCTAATTGTGGCCTAGTATGGTGAGTCCATGATACCACCAATAATGAGATTTTCCATCCAAGTACATAATGGAAAATTTGATGGCTTCCATATCCCTCACGAGATTAAGCTGCAGATAAGTGTCCAGCTTCTGTACCAATGCATGTGTTGTCATCTTGGTTGTACCATCAAAGTATTGGATTTCCATCTTCCCTGCTCTTTGTTCAAACTCATAATTGCTCCTGTGGTTCGTCTTGGGCTTGTTTTTTAACTTGATTTGGCAATATTGATCCAAGGATATCTGCCTCTGAATGATCATATCCAAGTCATGGTACTCCCCGGTACACTGCACCATCTGCTCAACAAAGTCATCCACCTACTCATGTTGTACTTGTTGATATATGAATGTGGGAAAGTATGGTATAGGGGTAGCCCTTCTACCCATATGTCCATGTGACTTACCCCCTCCATGGCTTCCCTCATACCTGGGAGCCTTTTTTGGATTATACCTGTTTCCACCATGCGATCCACCAACCTCTCTGCTTCCATACATCTCAGGGTCTTTCCCCCAATGATTCATCGACATCAATAGCTTGGTTATCTGAGTCTGGTTCTCATCAATCTTACTCAAATTCTGATCCACCTTCTTCAAGGTCTCAGTGATTTCAGTTTTTCCCTTCTGGTTTGGTTTTCCTATAAGTGATGGACTAGGGTGCTTTCTGTAAGGTTTAGGGTTTTATGGAATTCATATGCCAAGTAAGCCAAGCCCTGTGGCTCACGGTCCTCACTTGAACCCTCCATTTCAGCTTCTGTTTCACTGGTCTTCTTCTTCCTTCGGCCCATATAAATACCACTGTACCTCTACATGCGCTAATCCTCACAGGCTGGGAGGATTAGAGCTCTGATACCACTGTAATGTTCCCAAGACAATTTTTTTCTTGGAAACACTAACTAAGTATTGATTTGGTTGTTTACTGTTGTGTATGCAGGTTGACCATGAACATTTCGGCCTTAGGGTTTATTCAATTATTCAGCCACAATTTATATGAGAAGCATTTCAACATATGAAGACCTTCAACAATACACAAGATAGGAACCACAAAAAAGATTTGAACTTTATTATAAGAAAGAAAGCACCTGATACAAATAGAGAAGAAGATCCAGAATAGCTTCAGATGGCTTCAAGACAATAATATGAGTTGCATACAAAATGCTCCCGGAGATACAAGTAAGCCTCCCAAAGGATGCAATAGAAGATGAATGCTCCAATATAAAAACTAGGGTTTAGCCTAACCCTCAAGCTGTTGGTACAGCCTGCTTAAGACAATGGAGACCAAGGGATCGAACCTCATGAAGATGAAGACCCCCAAATGATATTAAACTCCTCCTAATGATAGATCAGGGAAATGATAGCCTCCTCCTGAAGTGTGGAGCACAAACACTAAAACCTTCTCCTCAAACTGCAGAAACCCCAAACTGGTACGACCCTCGTGAATCCCTGAATATGGCCAATAATCCGACCTCGCTGAATAAGGGCTCCGAATCCATTGAAACTCTCTAGGATGATAGATCGGGCAGTCACAAATCCCTTAGAGAAGTTTCAAGGTCAGATATGGGCTATAGCCTCCTCGATCTGAAAATCACTGAATCACCAAATAATCCTCTATCTCCCAAAACCGTCCCAACCTGCAAAAAATGATAGAGACATGATAACTCTTCCAAGA
>SNQJ01S0151141.1:0-23130 GCA_010110895.2 Picea sitchensis
TGCATCTAAAATGAGGTCAATGTCTCATTATATGGTACATTTTACGTCTTCTACAAATTAAAATGGTTATATGCAAATGTATTGAATGTAAAATTAATAGTGCATCTAAAGTGAGGTCAATGTCTCATTATGTGTTACAATCATTGGAATTCTTGATAATTTTTTTCACTATATTGTTGTAAATTTTGATCAAAATCCTTCTTTTTTGCTCTTTTGTCTCCTCTCCAATGATGATTTATAAGTGAAATTTTAGATTTAGCATTTATGTGGATTGAAAATTTTGATTTGTAATACAAATTTAATATGACAAAAAATTAAAAGCGTTCGGTTGTGACAACACATACTGTTGGCACAGGGGCAAACCCAAGGCTCATCTCCAAGAGCGCACCAACAAGCCCTAACTACTGGCCCTTTCGGCAACACCTGCGAAGTAGATGTAGTCTCACCCGAAGTATCTATGGGGGGGTTGTAGGACAGGGATGTCTACAACCAAGGGGATATCAAGTGGATCCAATACAAAATCAATACAACAATTATATATCTTTTACTAGTTCATATCTACTCCACAGAACTATCTATCAGATCTAACATAGTAATCCAATAACGATATACCAGATGAAAAAGAACAGAGCATAAATCACACCCAACAAAAAATATACATGGTTCATCCTCTCTCTAGGGATACATCCACAGAACTGTGCTTTATAATAAATTAGGATGAAGCATACAAATCTTGTCTACGCTTTCAACTAGCATATCTTCTTTCTCCTGCTCTTTATCTCTCCCCTTCCTGTGCACCCAGCTGCAAGGTTGATCTTCGCACCCAACTGAAGATCTTACAATCCCAGAAGGCTCTACACTCAACACTTCTCTCTCACACAATAATCCTCACTCGATCACACAATTAAAAAAATAACAACAACAACAACCCATCCCAGGTCCTTTAGACCTCTATTTATACATTACAATAGTTCTCGGACACCTTTAGGCTAAAACCTAAGTGTCAAAACCCTAGATACCAAAACCCTAGGTGTCTAAAACCCTAGGTCAACTTGACCCACATTTTCAGGGCTTCGCCAACCTATCTTTCCTTCCTTCTCGTGCAGTGCTCCAAAGCATCCAATAGTGGATTTTTCTGCTTGCTGAGTTGTCCACGATCCATCTTCCTTGCTGATCTATCATCCTCGATATATTTGTCGAATGTCTTTCTTTCTCTTACTTTACTCCATATTTTCTTCTCTTTTGCTCACTTCGACCCAGTAACAACCACTGTGTCTTTCGCGTAGTTTGCGTTTTGACTTTTCTTCCTTGATCTTCGTTTGCTTCCACAACCAAGGGCCAATAGGCCCCAAATAATCACCTATGACTCATCTCGAGGCACTTCTGATCTGATCCCTCTGCTTTTCTTCGTCTTCAGACTGCGCAGGGCAGCCCATGCTTCCAGCTCTAGTCCTCCCTAGTGCAGATTGTCTTTTCTGTGTCTGGTACCCAGTTTCAAATGCACCTCGTACCTAGACCCTTATCCTCATTCTTTTAATGAAACCTGGGAGGAAACTATTTTTCATAATACAACTTTAGCTGGCTCCCGTTCACCAAACCTTCCTTTCATTCTCCATTCAAAGTCTCCAACTATGTAGCTCCTCCTTCTGTAACATAGGCAACCTCATATGTCCCGAGCCAATGCATTTTGAACTTCCCAGGATGCTTCATGAACTTACTGTCATATACCAGTACCAGATCACCTTACTTAAATACCTTCTTCTTAATGTGTCAGTCATGGTAGGCGTTCTCTCTTTCTTTCTGGACCTGCTGATAAAATCCTGCAACAAATATGTCTTCCTCCAGTTCGACCAACTGTGCAAGCCTCTCTTGAACAGTGCCAGTGTCTTCCATATCTGTAAAGGCAACAATTCTTAAGATTTGTACCAAATATTCAATTGGGAAAATGGCTTCAAGACCATACACCAATTTAAAGGGGGTCTGGATTATTAGCTTCTTTCAAGTGGTTCTATAGGCCCATAATACTGTTGGTACTCTTAAATCCCAGTCATCTCTATTGACACTGCAAATCTTCGTTAGTGTTGTCTCCAAGATTTTGTTGAATGCTTCAACTGTCCCATTTTCTTGTGGATGGTAAGGTGTTATCTTCTGATGATGAACTGTAAATTACTCAGTCAAGGCTTCAATTGTTTTATTAATGAAATGTGTTCCTTGATCACTCATAAGGATCTTTGGGCATCCAAACCTGGTTACGATTTCATCAAATATGAAGCACGCAACTGTAGTGGCACTACAGTCCTTAACTGCTCTTTTTTCATCCCATCTGGTCAAGTACTCTGTCGCAGTAATTATGTACCTTGCTCCTGTGCGCTTCCCTGGTGGGTTAATAGGTCCCACAAAGTCAATGGCCCATTTCTCAAATGCTTGTAGGGTCAACTACGGTGCTAATGACATTTCATCTCTTCTGAACGGTTTCCCAAATCTTTGGCATACATCACATGCTTTGTAATAGTGTAATAGTCCTTAGCGTCTCTGTGTAAGGTAGGCCACCAAAGGCCAGCCCTAAGAATCTTCTGCGCAGTTGCCTTCCTTGCATAGTGTCCTCCTACGATGCCTTCATGAGATTCGACGAGGATTAATGGTCTTTCTGCCTCCATAACACACCTCCTCAGTATCTCATTAGGTCCCATCTTGTATAGTTGTCCCGCTATAAGCGAAAAGTTTGCAGTGCGCACTACTAGTTGTTTCTTCTGGGCGATTGTATATTCACTCAGTGCCATTCCTGTTGACAGGAACTGGACTATCTCTGCGAAGTGGTCATCAATATTTCTAATGGCTAGAAGTTGTGCATCTGGTAGTGTATCATCCAAATTAGCAGGCTCTTCTCCATGTTCCAACCTTGACAAGTGGTCGGGACCTTTGTTCATTCTCCCTGGCTTAACTACGATCTCAAAATCATATTACTGAAATAATAGGAGCCATCTACATATTCTTCCCCCCAACATTGGCTTGTTGACTAGGTATTTCAGTGTGGAGTGATCAGTAAAAATTTTAAAGTGTCCTCCCAACAAGTAGTGGCAGAACTTCTGCAGCGCATACACCATGGCTAACCTTTCTCTTTCAGTGGTGGTGTAATTAAACTCAACAGTTGATAGCTTCCTGCTAGCAAAGGATAACGGGTGGTCGATGTCTCATGTTCATGGTTGTGCTAACACAACTCCTATTGCAATAGAAGATGCATCAACATGCACGTGAAACTCTTTACTCTAATATGGGAAAACCAGAATAGGCGCAGTAACCATTTCCTGTTTCAGCGTGTCAAAGCTCTGCTGGCATTCTTCTGTCTTTCTCTCCTTCTCGCGCGGTGCTCCAAAGCATCCAATAGTGGATTTTTCTGCTTGTTGAGTTGTCCATGATCCATCTTCCTTGTTGATCTCTCATCCTTGATCTCTTTTTCCAATGTCTTTCTTTCTCTTACTTCACTCCATATTTTCTTCTCTTTTGCTCACTTCGACCCAGTAACAGTCATTGTGTCTTCCGCGCAGTTCGCATTTTGCCTTTTCTTACTTGATATTCTCTTGCTTCCACAACCAAGGGCCAACACATACCCTTGATGTTACATTAATTTGGAGGTTTCTCAAGCATTTGGCTTTGCATATTCCTAGAAATGCTTGATATCTCTCCTAGTTAAATTTAGAAGCCCGAGAGGATCTTCTTGAGATTTGTATTCATTTATCCACAGATAAATGAAGAATACCTTTAACCCCCATTTCGTTCTTCATTGCACTGAGATGTGTTTCTGTTCTTCTTTGTTTTTTGATTTCTTATCTTCATTTCTTCTCTCTCTTCATGAATTTTTTTTGCAGGCCTGAAGTCCAACAAGTGGTATCAGAGTTGAGGTCGGGTGAAGGTCTGTGAGAGCCGAGGGATTTTTTTCATTTTCACAGAGAGAAGGAGAGTCCGCTACACGGGAACCAAGGGTTTGGCACTTTATTCGTAAGAAGGAAAAACCCTATGAGTTTGAAAGGATGACGAACACTGAGGAGAAAGTTCGATGGGGCGATAGTGTTAGAATCCATGTAAGTGGTTAGAGCAAGGTTTCCTCTTGGGTATATTTCTTATGTATGTCAAGTTCTGCAGTTTGGAGGATACACACAAAGTTTTTGATGGAATGCCTCAATGAGATGATCGTGGACCGTTATGATGATTTTTCATAGGAGGAAAAGTTAGATCTAGTGGTGATAGTGGAAAGTCAAGCATGGAAGAAGAGTGTAGATGGGATTACTCAGATTTGAAGCAATGGTGAAATTCTTGAATGCAAATTTTGAGGTGGAATTATTTTAATGTAAATGGGCATACGATTGTAAGACTTGGTTAGGGATGAGTACCCAGTGTTTGAAATTTCACTAGTAAAGTCTAGACATAGACCTAGGTGATAGGGGGAGCATGCGATATTCCCAGATACCTTGTCTTTGAGGGAAGTTTGGTTGGTTTTGGTCACAGGGGGGAAGTTATGTCAAGAGTCATGGTTTTTGAGCAAATGTTTCTGGTAGGTCGTGGTTTTCAATCCCATGTATTGTATGTAATGAAGCATTGAAATTATCCTCAAGGTGAGGGGTGAAGGCTCACTTGGCTAGCTTTGCTAGATTTGGTCAAGGGAATAAAGTTTTATATATTTATTGGTCATGGTGATGGAGACAAATGATGCAGATCGTGGGATCCTAATACCCACAAATCATCATTAGCAGAGATGTGTACATGGAACAATAAGGAGTTTTTTAGGATCACAAAAAAAATTTGTTTGCAAACTTAGGAAGTCATTGTATGGACTGAAGCTCAAAAAAGAAATGGTAGAAGATGTTTGATTTCTTCATGGTAAAACAAATTTGACAAGAAGTGAGTATAACCATTGTGTTTATGGTATGTTCATTATCCTGGTGATATATGTTATGCTTGTAGAAAGCATAAGAATGGTTGANCTCAAAAAAGAAATGGTAGAAGATGTTTGATTTCTTCATGGTAAAACAAATTTGACAAGAAGTGAGTATAACCATTGTGTTTATGGTATGTTCATTATCCTGGTGATATATGTTATGCTTGTAGAAAGCATAAGAATGGTTGAGATTGGCAGGTTGACTCAGTTGGATAGCACATTTGATATAAAGGATCTAGGAGTTGCTAAAAAAAATCTTGGGCATGTAAATACACAGAGACAAGAAATATGGTAAGCTTTGGTCATCACAAAACAAATATGGTGAGAAGATGCTCAGGAAATTCAATATGAATAATGTGAAACTGATACATATCCCTTTATCTTTCCATTGTAATATTTCTTCAGATTTATGTCTTAAGTAATGAAGAAGAAAGGGATATATGTTTCATGTATCATATGATAGTAAGAAGTTTGATGTATGCAATGAAATGACCATATATTTCACATGAAGTTAGTGTTTTCAGTGGACACATGACAAAACTAGGTAAAGATCATGGAAATGGGCGCTTCGTTATCTAAGAAGAAAAAGTACCACCTACAGTGGTTGCAGTGATTTAGTTTGTGGTTATGTTGATTCAGTGGAGGTGGAGTGGTCCATACTAGAGAAAACTATGCAGACATGTTCATGCAACCAATATTGTTAGAGAAGTTGCAGTGGTGGTTGGCTTCTCTTGGCTTGCACGAAGGTCATGTTTGATTCGTTGGGAAAGTGGAATGTCCCCAATGGGAATATGCTAGGGAAATAATGGTTTGTTTTCAATTATGTATTTATGGTTGTGCACTTTCATCAAATACTTTCTTTACATGTGTTGTTATACTAATTGAGTACTTTTCACAAACAATTTTTTGGTATACAATGAATATTTTATCAAACATGTTGCACACAATTGAATACACAAAAATGGAAGAGATGATCATGGCATTTTAATATGGAAGGAATCTTCATGAATCACATCAATACAAATATCTATTGGCTGTAACAACAACTGAACCAAACACTAACCTCAAATATATCTATTGGATGCAATGACAGTTGCACAATCACACATACAAAGAAAAAAAAAAACTAGAATTTCACCACGATCCTCTTGAACCTACTGCAGAATATCCACTCCTATAACCCTCACCATCTAGATCCAATCAACCACTGCAAACCCATGATTAGAGAGGTGCTTGCGGGACACAACTTATTGTCTAGTGGGGTCTCATGGGACGAGGCTACATCACATGTGGGGGCCTCGCGAGACACCCTATACTCAACCCGCGGAGTTGTCCTGTACCACGATTTAATCAGAAACCCTCCACGTACCTGCAAAGTATGAGTACGACCTCCTTCGAAAGATTCACCAACCTCCTATGCAAGCCGATATATCTCCAACTTTAAACCAAATCCCAACCAAAGCTCCAATGGAAATCCTGGATGGATTCCCCTCTTGTCTAGGATCCAATGGAAATCCTAGATGGATTCCCCTCTTGTCTAGCTAGGGTGGATATTGCATCACCGAAACCAAACCAATAGTGGAAGGGTTTTTCTGAACGTTAACGAAACAATGACTCCAAGAGAACTTCCAAAATAAGAGATCAAATCATAATGCACAAGTAAGGCTCTACCCTTCCTTTTATACTTTCTCCATGCCTTCTATAACTCTCCCTTTTTTGACCAAATCAAATGTAACCCTTATCCCCTTTTTGAGTAAATCAATTATGACCCTTATTCCCCTTTTTCTTTCACTTTAGGATTAAAAGTCACTTTTAATAGATAAGTAACTTATTAAGTCTAATGTCACTTTAAATACATAACATCTCCTAACTAAGTGACATTAAATAACCCCTTTTGACTCCCTTTTTATTCACCGATAAGCCACATAAGTCATTTCCTTTGTCGAACAGGGAAAACCAAAAATGGGGACATGACAAATCCTCCCTTCCCAAAGATTGTTTATCCTCAAGAAATGTCATCACAATTTGACACTCCATCGACTGATACAAAGTGGAACTGAAAATGAGACCAGGATCTCAAAACACCATGTAATATGTGAATCATCCTCCGCTCAAGACGTGGTTCGATAATGTATTGACATGAAAGGTCTCATGAAAACTACCCATAAGGACATTCGGTGCTACAACAACTTGATAAACCTATCAAGGAACTTCTCTTCAAGGGAACCAATCCCATGAAGGAAAAACATATCTATTTCCTCTGTGTCAACTGCTGCACCATCTCCTACTGAAATTCTAGGGTCCCAAGCTACCCTTAAAAAGGAACCACCACGTTGATGCTGCACCACCCTGAACATATTTGTATTACCATCATTCCCACTCTGCATCCACAATATTTAATGTCTCAAAGGATCACATCCACTATCAAGGATCACTCCCATCCAATGTATCCAAAATTTAAGATCAAACATCATAAAGAAGTCTATGTGGTCACCAACTGATAGGGAATCCACTACACCTAGTCTCCAAGTATCAAATGGAAAATCCCCAATCATCCAAGTATCATCTGGAAAATCTCCCAACATATCATTTGTGGAGTCCCTCCATGCGAGCACAAGAACCCTGTAGATGGTAAAGTTGTCAGGGTCCCAAAATAGCATGTATGATGCAAAGAATCCTCTACTCATAGCATTGGTATGTAAGATGATAATACAACAATCCACACGTCTTCTCTTGATAAGACAAGCAATCATAAGTTTCATAAACTTAGTCGACTCCTCGGAAGCCAGCTCCTCCAAGCATCCACTCCTAAGCCTCCCAAAGATAAACTCCGAGAGGTCAAAATCGGTGCTCTCCTCTCTAATAGTAGTTGAAATGTCAAACAATGTAATCCGAGGGTCCCAAAATAATCCTGGAAAGGTACCACCATGCCGAAGTTGTATGAATCTGATCCTCACCGTCAAACCAATGCACCTAGTCTATCTCCTCCTCTCCTGGAACCCAAGGCTGAACTCCTTGAAGGAATTGAAACTACTATCATGGATCCTCCCCTGCAAAGGTGTCTTAGTGAAATCTAAGCCTAAAAATCCATGAGTGACCTTGAGTTTGTCCTACCATATAGAGTAAGTCTCGACCTCCCCTCTACTAACACCCCAAAAATAAAGCATACAAATCACTATGATCCTCATCTGAATCAATATATAACTTAGATGAATTCCTAGATCCCACCACCAAATTAGAAGTCCACCACTCCCAATATGTTCTAGTTGTTGTTGTTCCATATTGGTAACCATTGGAGTCAAAATGAGCCAAGTCCCTGGTATGCCAACATCTGATGGGAGTCAAGTACTAGGAATCAACTATGTAACCGTAACTCAGTTTGGCTCTTGCCAAACTGTATCGAAAAATTTTCTACCTTGATCACCATCAATGTACTCAAATAATCCGTGGAGTCTAAATACCTCCTTGGAAAGTAACCTTCTCACGCATGGTTCCTCATACTCTTACGAGTACCCAAAATTCCTACCAAAGGTGAATCAAACATAACCCTTATGCTCCTCTCCCTAAGCGTGGGCTCAAGAACTACATGTGTGCGACCTCTATAGTGGATAATGCCAACCACCACTCTGTCAGATGACATCTCTGAGAACTGATCCAATACAATTCGGATCTCCTTCTATTCTCCAATAACATAGCCCAAATAAAAGAACTTTTACATGGCTATAATCCTACTTGCTTCACTCATTTGACTCAGGAGAACCCTTCACATCCTACCGAATAACACTAGATTCCACTGCTCGTAATATTGGAAAGTGTCGGGTGCACTGGTCAACCCAAATGGTATGACCAAGGACTCGAGGTAACATTCGAGACAAATCCTGCAGGTATCTTGCTCTTTGTCCCTTCGCAATCGAAGACCAGTCTCCGAGGATTACTACTCTCCATGAATCTCATCCATCCACTCATCGATCCTAGGTGAACCAAACTTAATGATATGTCTGAAATCCCTGTTTAGAGGTCTCCCCATGGGAAACGTCCCAAAACCTCACTATATACCGCCATACATTGTTGTATACTATTGTATACTATTACACACCACTGTATCATCATGTACCACCCTGTGTGCCCCTGTATCGATTACTATACTAATATCGACTGGTCCTAGATCCCAGAATGATGTATCCACATCTGTCCCATACTCAATCCCCCAATCAACTAGTGCATATAATTCCTTGATGCCTGGTCCACAAGGAATTTTCTCAACTACTTCCTCTATAGCTAAGCCTTGAGCCAAAATAAATGACTCGTGATCCCTACAATGAAAAACATGTGCATGGGAAAAACCCTCTATGTTAGACTTCTCCTCATACACCTACAACCCTGAATACTCCCTGTGCGAAATCGTCATAAGAGGTTCCTCCCTCAGATCATGAGTTCCACTCACATCCTCATGTTTTCTTGCTACCAAAGACGATGGAGTCTCTGTATCTATCAATGATGAAGAGTATGCCAAACTAGGCTGGTGACAAAGCCCCAAAATCTCCCTTTCCTTATCTTCAACGAACTTAAGAGCAAGGTCCCTATCCATGAAAAATTGCAAATAATCAGACTTCATCTGCTCTAGCGCCTCTTTGATGATGCACAATTGGGTACTAGTGACCCCATCTGCAATTCCCTTTTGCCTCTCCTCCATCTCAGTTTTCCACATAAGGTCTTTATGAATTTATGAGAACCATATGTCCTCTTCAACACCTGCACGACTTGCTCCTCTATGACTAATAATCGATTCTCCAATTCACACAATGTTATTTCATTAACATGGCATGGGATATCATAAAAGGGATCAAATTTCTCACTATAAGATGACGTGTAATGTGTACTATCCTCCTCATACATGTTTTTTGATATGTTATTGTCCACCAAATCGTCCCCTTCATTATCCTCTACACATATCTTTGGTACAATAATGTCTGCATCATCATATATATCATAAATAAGATAAGGTACTAAATCCTCATCATGCATAGGTGTTATCATGCTTGGACCTCCCTCATCATAAGCATCATACACCGTGAAAGATGTTGGGTCCTCAATATCGGCTAATCAAAACATTTCCTCATAGTCATCATAAGTTGTTGCATCCTCATCTTTTGTTCATTCATTAGAGGTATACCCATCTAACACATCGGTGTCATCGACCTCATCATTTATCGTAGATGATGTATCATAGGCTATTATGCACACTTCCTCCTCATGGATAGATGCATGCTCCTCCACCTGTTCTTCATGCTCATTCTTCTTTACCAAAGTCCCTCTATCCTTCATGCTTGTCTTCCTTCATTTTCTTCCCTGTTATTTCCAAAGAAGCCTTGGTCTGAGCTCTAGGCTAGTTTCCACTCTTGATGTCACAATATTCCTCTAATGACATGGCAGCCTGGACCTCCTCACTAAAATTCTCTTACTCATCGCAGTAAGCCATGCACTCTACATATATCTTCCACAACTCTGGATACTTTAAAAAAACGATGTTAGTTTCTTCTGATATTCTGCTATGGATTCCTTAATTGTCTTCATCTTTTCTTGCATACGCTCACAGGATGGCAAGATCACCAGCGCTAATACAATTGTAATGTCCCCAATGGGAATATGCTAGGAAAATAATGGTTTTTTTTCAATTATGTATTTCTAGTTGTGCACTTTCATCAAATACTTTCTTTACATGTGTTTTTAGACTGATTGAGTACTTTTCACAAACAATTTGCTAGTATACCCATAATGAATACTTTATCAAACATGTTGCACACAATTGAATACACCAAAATGGAAGAGATGATCATGGAATTTTATTATGGATGGAATCTTTAGAAATCACATCAATACAAATCTCTACTAGATGTAACAGTTGCACCAAACACTAACCTCATAGATCTCTATTGGTTGTAATGGCAGCTGCAAAATCACACATACAAAGTAAAAAAAACTTGGAATGTCACCACGATCCTCCTGAACCTACTACAAAATATCCACTCATGTAACCCTCGCAGTCCAGATCCAATCAACCGATGCAAACCCCCGATCATAGAGGTCCTCGTGGGACACAATTGACTGTCTAGCAGGGCCTCGTAGGACGAGGATGCACCAAACAAGGGGGCCTCACGGAACACTCTATACTCAAACCACGAGGTTCTCCTATAACATAATTTAATCAAAAACCCTCCTCGTAACTGCAAAGTTTGAGTACATCCTCCTCTGAAAGATTTGTCAACCCCCTATACAAGCCAATATATCTCCAACTGAAAACCAAATCCCAAAAACTTTGATTGCTTATTTTAACTTTTTAAAGTGTGGAGTTGAGCAGAGTTTATAGTGATGATTCAATGTTAAGGAATAAGTATATTATTTTGGAAACCTTAAAATGTTGATATTGTATCTTAAAACATTTCCAAATTGTAAATTATCAATAATAGTTGGGAGCAACTCAGGTTGCAAATTGACCTTAGTGGGGGGAAAGCATGAAACGATGACTCTATTTTTAAAAAGTAAGTGAAAAGTATAAATAAAAAACCATAAACTCATTTCATATATATATAACCCACTTAATTAATTATAAAGTGAAAAAATATATATTTAACACTGAAAATAAACACACGCCCAATTTTTTTTAACTGTTATATATATATTTGATGTCATCTTCTATGTTTCAAATTCTTTTTATAAGTGTAAAAAATAAGTCTTAAACAACAACATGACATTAAATTCCAAGTCAATTAATGCATATTCTAATTTAATTCCATTAGATGTCCACTTGAAATTACGTTCCAATCACATCACTATATCTGCTTGAAATTACATGTTTAATTGCAGTTGGTGCTCAAACTTACACTGCTTGAAATTACATGTTAGCTGCTCAAAATTTAAGTAGAGGAGGGGCAGGTGGAAATACATGAATGGGGCAGTCAAATCCAAAAAAAATCAAACTAATGAACCGAGTGAATCTGATAGATGTAGTTTATGAGACTTTATTTGAAATGATCAATTTTTTATTGGACAATATTTAGAAATGATGTATGTTTTATTGGGCATCCACTTGTATGTAAATAATTTTAATTAATAAAATAAATTAAATCATTTTAATTAATAAAATAAATATACTTTGTGTAAAAAATAAAAATATTTACAATTTAGAAAATAAGGATTGCTTTTTTAGATGGTATTTTATAAATATAACTCAAACGCCATGAATCCCATGAATCTCATTCCAAGTAGGGGCATTTCTAATTAAATATTATCGAATCCATTTCTTCATAAATAATCATATTCTATTTTATTCTATTAATATTCTATCATTGAATTAATTAGCAATTATGAGTGTCTTTTCACCTTTTAAAGTAAAAGGTCGATTATATATATATATGTAAAAGCTTTAAAAACTAAAATAAAGAGGCCATGCATATACAATACTAAAAAGTGTTGGTTTGGAAGTACCTTTTCCGAAGCTTATGTTTCCAAGGCATTAGATTGCAGTAAAGCAAAGCTAAAATTGGTAAAACTATCTTATGTTTACAAGGTATTGAATTATTGTTTTTAATTATGAGGATTAAATTTGAGTAAAGCCAAAACTAACTTTTGAAGTGATAAGTTGAATTGATAAAATTATATAATTTATATAGAGACTTAATTTAAGGATATATACCTAAGTCAGGATATGCGTGGCACATGAAGATTTAATTTTTATATGTTTTAATTGATTTATATAAATCTATTAGGATAATTGAATATTATATATCTATCTATTTATGTTTCCATATTGATAAGAAAGGTCACTATAATGTATATAAAAATAATGAATCGTAGATGTGATATAAGTTAAAAAAAAGTTGGGGCAGTGCAAAAGAAAATGAGATTCATAAAAGATATATAAAATTTTCTTATTGTTAAGATGGGTATAAGGTTACTAAAAGATGGAGGGTTATTTTATAATTACATTGTGAGATAGATAAAGTAGGTCACACTAATTATGTTGAAAATTTTAGATGCTTAGTAAGTAAAGAAGGTTCAATTTGAATATTACATACAAGTTGGAATTTAATATCAAGATACCATAAAGTTGATATGTGGTTAAATTAAGAAATGAAAGAACAAGGGGTGTAGGTTGAAAAGAAATTTAATAAATCTAGGGATTGAAAAAAGAGTTATGTTGATACTCCATAATCAAAATAAATGTTAACGTGGGGTACAAAGTCTTCCTATAAGTAACAATATGGAAAAGTGCAATAAAATTTGTCAAGGGAGTTCAATTGTTTTATGGTTTGATTAGACCATTTGAAATCCTTGAGAGGATTAGATCCATTAAATATCGTTTCACATTAAAATTAGACCTACGTAAAGTGCAACATATAATACCTATTTTCAGTCTCACGCTAGTATGTATCAGATACATTTCATGAGAAAAAATGAGTAACTTAAAAATGACCTCGACATGTTTTGATCAAGTGAAGGCCTAGTGTATTAGTATAGCCCAAGGTCTCCTATCCAATAATACACATAGAAGTTGTGTCATGAATTTTTCTTATAATGTGAATGACCTTAACTTCAAGACGAAGTTTCTTGAAGGGTGGGTATATGTAAAACCCCATATTTTTTCCTTAGGTAGTTAGAACTTTGATTTTTCTCATTTTATCAATTCATTGCTTAATAACTATTTAGAGTCAGTTAAAATGATATAGACATGTAAGAGGTGTACATCTAAACCTATTTATCTGTTGCATACTATTATTTTTACTGTTAGATTTTCATGATGATGATCGTTATGTAATTTGGTTAAATGTGCAAATTTAAATGTGGAATTTTAGTACATGAATACTAGTTCAAAATTATGTTGTGAATGTATAACAAATGTGGGGCATGTTGTAAATAAGCATACAATTTCTAATTTAATGTCAACACAAATATGAATTAACATATGAAAATTGTGATGTATATGCATGGATATGAGATTTGGTGAGCTAACCTACAAGTTGACAAGCTATGCAATAACCAAATGACTATAGTGCTGAGGTAACTGGGATCTTATAAACATCAAGAAGATAGTGTATGTTATAAATTGTACTCATGATTCCAAATATTGCTATGACATGTGGTAAATGTGGTTTTGATAGGACACACAACTTGCTTAGAGTGGTTGTTTGATGATGTGACTCTAAGAACAATGGTTGCATAGTATGGATTGATATAGGGTGTTGACCCTAGTCCTATCAAGAAAGGTGGAGGTATTTCCAACCAAATATCCTATTGACCCTAGTTCTATAAGAAGGGGTGGAGGAATTTCCCACTGAATATCCTATGAAACCTAGAGTTGTGGGAGAACTATGTTAAGCCACACTCCCCTAGATGTGAGATGGTGACCATGAGTTTCTTGCTAGGGAAGCTTGGTCAAGATAGTGGCACTTCTACTTACAGGTTCTATCTGAAGTTAAGTCAATATAGTTGATGCTCCATTTTAGTCCACCAGAGGAAATGATAAGATGTGGAAGATGGAAGTAGGGTAGGGAGGAAGTATGATTTGATATTATTTGAGAATATTGCTTAGGGATTATATGTGTTACTCTTATTATCTCACTTGGTTCCTACCATGTTTAAAACCCTCATTTTGGTTCCCTTTTGATATTTTAAGTGTGTTGATAAATTATTGATGAATTATTGTAATTTTGTTCGTTAAGATTACTGGATGATGCATTTACTTGATTTGTTGTCTTGTATGCCTTGGTGTGATCATATAGGAACTATGCACTAGAGACAATTATTTTTTATCATTAGTATATGTGTGGGCTATGTGTCTGCTAGCTACACGTATAAACTAGTACAATTAGTTGATGTATTAATTACTAAACTAGGTTACTAAGTATTTAATTGAATGGTTTAATGATTATGTAAATTATATTGCATACATAAATATATAGTAGCATTAGACACCTTGTTTGACTTTGGTTGATGGTTGCTGTGATGAATTAAATGAGTATGGTGGGTTATCATAAATTTTATGTTTTTAGGAAGACAAATGAAAAGATATATGTGTAATATTTTAACAGATATGATAACAGTTGATCCTAAGAAGATAGATTCCATTAGAGGATGGAAACACTAAGAAATGTGACAAAGGTCATATCATTTATGGGTCTTGCAGGTTATTACCGAAGATTCATAAAAGGATTTTGAAAGATTGCAAGCCCCATCACTTCTTTGCAAAATAAGGGATTGAAATTTGAATGAAATTCTAAATTTGAAGAAAGTTTCCAACAGTTAAAGGATATTTTGACAAGAGAACGGATATTAAAGATTGCAGATCTGAATGAATACTTTTTGGTGTGCATAGATGCATTAAAGGAAGGGATCAATGGAGTCCTTAGTCAAAAATATCATGTGGTATACTATGCATCCCATAAATTAAAAGAGCATGATAGAAATTATGCTACACACTATTTAAAGTTAACAACCATTGTACATGCACTAAAAATGTGGAGGCATTACCTCATGGTCTAAGAAAATACCACTATGGTCTGAAACATTTATTTGGACAACCAACATTAAATTCTAGGAAAACTAGATGGCTAGAATTTCTTAGTGAGTATGATTTTGAAATTAAACATACCAAAGGCAAAGAAAATCATGCGGTTGATACACTCGATAGAAGAGATTATGAAATGCATATTTCGGCCATAATCATGTACATCACAAATTTAAAAGATAAAATTATTGAAGCACCAAATTCAGACCAAAATTATTTACAAATAAAATAAAATTTACAACAAAGCAATTTACAACAAAAATTTAAAAATTATGAATTGAAGGAGGATGGAATCCTATTGTATAGAGGCAAAGTGTGTGTACCAAATTCAATGGAGCTGAAAAATATCGTGCTGAGAGAAATGCACAATGATCCATATGTTAGGCACCCAAGATATCATAAATCCATTACAACTGTAAGGAGCCAATATTTTTGGTTGGGAATAAAGAAAGAAGTGGCTAACTACATAGTCTGGTGTCTAGAGTGCCAGAAGGTAAAGACATCACACATACATCTAGCGGGGCTACTACATCCATTTCCCATTCCAGAATGGAAGTGGGAAGTGGTCACTGTGGATTTTATTACAAAGATGCTCATAATAGTGAAACAACATGATTCCATCATGGTGGTGGTGGACAATTTGACTAAGACAACACATTTTATTCTTGTAAACACAACACACAAGGAAATAAACATTGCAGAGATTTACATGAATTAATTTTTCATACTACATGGAGTGCACAAGGCAATAGTTTCATACATAGATTCCAAGTTTACATCCAAATTATGGCAAGGCTTGTTCAAAGGCTTTGGGACAAATATGAATCTTAGTACAACATATCATCCAAATTCAGATGAGAAAATAGAGAGGACCAATAGGATAATTGGAGACATACTCTGGATGTATGTAATGGAATAGCCATCAAAATTGGAAGACTATATACATTTAGTGGATTTTTCTTAAAATAATGGGTATCAAGCCTCATTAAAAACGAGTCCTTTTGAAGCTTTGTATGGCAGGAAATTTAACACGACAATAAGCTAGGATAACCTAGCAGACAGAGCCATCATTGAGTCAAATTTGTTAAAGGAAATGGAAGAGAAGATGGCAAGGATTAGGTAGAATTTAAAGGCCTCCCAAGACAAACATAAAATTTATGTAAACAAGAACAAAATTTTCAGGGATTTTAAAGTAGGAGAATGCGTATTTCTTAAAATGAAAGCAAAAGGAAGTTCAATAAGATTAGGTTGCTTCCCAAAATTGGCAGAAAGATATTATGGGATTTTAAAAATATTAGAAAATATAGGGACAATTGCATACATGCTAGCTGCATTTCCTGCATCCAAGAGAGTGCATAGTGTTTTTCATGTATCTTTATTAAAGAAACATGTTCCTGACCCTAACCACATAATTGATTGGACTATGATTCAGGTGGAAAATGAAAGGGATTTTCGAGTGGAACAAGTACGCATCCTAGACTGAAAAGTCAAAGTGGTATGGAACAAAGCCATAGGGATGGTAAAGGTTCAATGGACTTTCTATGTTCCTAAAGATGCAACATGGGAGCACGAAGAAAATATGTGGGAGGAATATCAGTAAATGTTTCTCATTTTTTAAGAAAATATAAGTTGAAAATACAAGACTCCATTTTTGGGTAGCTAGTTTTCGAAACCACATCTCATAAATTCTTGGTCACTTGCATTGGTATCCCTAATAAAATAATGGTGTAGCCCGATGCATTGAAGGAAGTGAAGGGGGCACATTCCTTGAGACAACATGATGATAAGAACGAGAGATTATGGTTGGGACTGCTATTGGAAAGTAAAAATTGCATACTTTTGTTTTATTTTCTTAGTGTGATGTAAATTTGTATATGTATTTGGGTAAATATGCAACATGGGAGAACGTAAGGAAACCATGCGGGAGGAATACTCACAATTTTTTGTCGATTTTGAAAGAAAAAATAGATGTTGAAAATACAAGACTCCATTTTGGACAGCTAGAGTTATGGACCCTCATCTCATAAATTCTTGGTCACTTGCATTGACAACCCTAATAAAATAATGGTGTATCTCGATGCATTGAAGGAAGTGAATAGTAAGCATTCCTTGAGACAACATGATGATAAGAACGAGAGATTATGGTTGGACTGCTATTGGAAAGTAAAAATTGCATACTTTTGTTTTATTTTCTTAGTGATGTGTAATTTGTATATGTATTTAAGATGGTAGCATCGAGGATCTATGCATAATTGTAGGGAGGGGAAACAACACTCTAATATAATCCTGCCACTTAATGCACAATGGATATAAATATGGCTATGACCAAATGATGTAATATGAAAATGCATTTTCAACGACAAATATAATGTGATGCCAGCTGCTAAGAGTATGGAAAATGATGGGGCTGAGTTTCCACAAGAGAAGAGAGTGTATATCATTGACCCAATAAGGGAAATGGTTTATGGGTACAATCTAAACCAAATTTTGAATTTTATTATCATTTGGAGAAACCTTTTATTTTTTGTTTAAGCAAAATGGGAGAGCCCAATCATTAAACTCATGTAAGAGGGTGGTGTGTGAGAGTCACATACCATATTTATTAAGAATGGGGGAGGAAGTAACATTGGGAAGAGTGAGTGGTGCCACGGTCTATGGAAATAGAGGAAATTTGTATGGCGGAAATTATGCAATTTTTCACATTGATTTTCGCATGAATAACAAGTAGAGAGAAGGGAAAATAGAGTGCCATATTTAGAGCAAGAAAGAAGGGTGAATCCATGAGCATGATGGAGCATTTTGGAACATATTGGAGCTGAAAATTGAAGAACTAGGTTTTCAAGCATGAAGAGTGAAATCTTAAGTGAGTTTCATTGTAATATCAAGTGTTTGTTGTTGGTTACTAGTAGTTTTCCCCAAAGGAGTTCCCTGAGCCCCAAATGAGATTCCTAGCATGTGGATAATTGTTTCATTGATTTTGCAAATGAGAAAAAGTTCTGGATTATTTTCATAGCACTTGAGTTACGAGTAATAAGATTTGTAAGTTCACATACCAATTACCTTGTTTTTTTTTTCTCCATAGCCATTCTCTTTTCACCAACTTAGTTCTTTCAATTAGGGATGTGGGATAAAGGTTGTCGTAGTTTCCATCATGCAAATCAAGAGACAAATCATTCTGTGGAGGCATACCATAGCTTATTGAAGTCCAAATTTCTATCTGATAGAAGAAAGAAATGTTCTCATAGAATGTATTGGGTGCTATATATGTTGTTGATACACGTAGAGCCGTATTATAGATTCAAAGACATTTTGAAAGAAGAAGGATTTTTGAATAACCACAAGAAGGAGAAGATGTTTGAATCCTCAATGGAGAAAGCTAGAAGAATTCCAGATGATGATTGTTGGTCCCATGAAATCATATCCCATGCATACCGGGTGAGGAGTCAAACCGATCATGACAAAAATACCTTGTGACCTAGTACCATAGGAATTATATGGTGTACGAATGTCCATGGTCTATTCGTGGAAACACCTGCAAGCATACCATAAAGGTGGAGTGGTTGTACTTTTTGTCAAAGGGTTCAGAGCCATCATTGGATCATAATGCAAAGCCTAATATATTTGATGATGCAACACCTAATGAATTCAACAATCCTCTCGAGATAATTATGGAGACATCAATGATTGATGCAAATGTTGACATGACTCATGTGGCCATTGGAAGTCTTGATCAAGATGATGAGGCACTTGATTGGCTAGGGATGAATTATTGGGATACCTAGATGTGCTTCAAAATAGTCCTCCCGCTACTTTAACGAACACCTGAGAGATGGTGGACTTGATTAAAAGGATGTTGGATGAGGCCAATAATCGACACATATTGGATTTTTATTTCACACTTGGGTTGAGTGATTTTGAGTCATCTCTCAAGTGAAATAAGAGTTTCCTCAGCCCTACAAACAAAAGGAGAAGAAGAAAACAAATAGATTTTTAGAAATTGATTTAAATGTCCATCCCTCTGACTATGAACCATTCCAGTTTGAATCTTCCAACTTACCGGGGACAATAGGATATGCATTGTTTGAGCGAGGACGTCCCCGTAAGTTGGATTGAGTGAGAAGATTTATTTTTAGGATTTTTGTGTACCCATCCTCATTCTTGACTTGTAGTGTTATGATGACTATAGATGCAACATTCCGTAGTTGTGGCTTCAACCCGAGAACGTAGAAAGATACGATGCCATTCTAGTTCTCCTACTACACCAGGTGTATTTGATGTAACCAAAGTTTTGATACTATAATGTAATTTATTTGATGCCATTTGATGGAATTTGGACCAAAACAGAATGGCCACGTTACGTGATGCAGAAATTTCATGTTGATCTTCTTCCTCCTCCAAGTAACATAATAATCACAACTCGTTGTTAATGTGTGAAAGGTTTGACATATAGGATGTGTTCATATCTTTGTAATATTGGCTGTCATAAATTTGTTCTCAATTTTATTTTTATTACTATATTGGATGTGGTTGTTAACCTAATGTAAATGATGTTGACTATATATATTCTAGGTAATTGTAGAAGGCAAATACTTTTCGGTGTTGAATTTTGAAGAAAAGGCTTTGTAATTGTTTTATTTTGAGGTAAGTTTGCATAGTTTGAAGAAACCTATTCCCTTACTTTTTAAATTACATTAGCACCATAGAGTGCTAGTCTTACACCTATATTCCTTTCTGATATTGATGCCTTGAAAACATGCTTGCAAAGGTCATAACATTGTTTAAACATTAGAAGATCAACATTGTTTAATCATCATGTGAGGCCTTCCCAAAAGCAATTTAATAGTTTGTTGTGGGCTCTCTGATTTGCAAAACTTGGTATTTTGAGTCCTTGCTCATTCGTTAAGGAATTAAACTCATTGGTAGATTTTATTTTATTTTTGAAAGTTACTTCAAGAAACATAACCTAAAATATTAGTAAACATTAATACACAAAAAGTTACAACAAAAGGCCCCGTGTTTCCATTCTGGAGCATGGGGCTTAAGCAGTAGCAACTATTGCTTCTGTGCACTCCCTTAACTATCTTTTATTTTAAATTGTAAAATTACTTTGTCTACCAACACTGAATTAACTATTACTGTAAAAAAAAGACAATTAGAAGCATTTCTTGTCTCTCTAATACTGATAATGTTTTCTTCAAATAAGTTTTATAGTAAGGACTCTGCCTTTAATGGAATTTCTTTTTTATGATGGTGATGTATCCGAAAACTGCCTTTTCTATAATGATGCTTCTTGCATTTATCACTATTCTGTTGTAACTGATGATTTACTAATATTTTTCATATTTTTTCCTTCAGAACAAGATGTTTTGATAGTAGAGGAAATATGTCAAAGGCTATGGAAACTATGGGCCAGACTTCAACACCAAGAAGATCACAGAATGTTGTAGTAGGTGCACTTGTAGAGATGTTGAAATCAACACCACCTCTGTGTCCAGATTTTCAAAACCCATCAGAGTTTTCCCAAAACTATGCTATGATCTCAAGGAACGACTCTTGGAGATTGACTTGTCCAAATCAAACTATTGAAGACTTCAATGCTATGAGCCAGTCGTGCTAAGAATGTGCTTTCCAAACGTGAAAAGTCTAAAGGTTTCTAGTAGGACTCTTCAAGCCCTTGTTTAAGAAAGTTGTTGATGCATTACAAGAGCTTATAAACTACATAAAAATGAAATACTATTTATTGTGATAAAGTGGAATTCTATAAGGATCGAGTTGTGCTAAGATCGTGAAAGTCCAAAGGTTAATGGTTTGTTATTCTATCATGCCAAGGTTTTATTTTGGTTTAGGTAAAGGGATATAGTGGTAATGACCCGTCTTGCCATTGTACATAATGTATGGTTATTTGAGATTGATGATGGCTTGTTTAAATTGATTAAATGAGGTTGTTATTCCACCGATTTGTAACATCAATATCATCTTGAAACATGACCAGATTTTACATAAATATCATTCTAGCTATTCCTTTTAGATTTTATAATACCAATATTGTATTTTGTATATATTTTTGTTTGCACATAAACATTCAATGCATCCAATGCAAAAATTAACAGATAGATAACAAGTAATTAAGAGTAGAAAATGATTCCATACCTTTCCAGTTATGTCGGTGTACATAGAAAGAACATCCCGCACTGTTGTCTTGAAATGTGTTGTTTCATCATAGCTCTGAAGCTATCACACTTAATATCAATTGAAGTTCTATGCCCAAAACATTAGCAAATCCAATATATGTAAATGCATTCATCGCCAAAAAGATAACAGAGCCTCTTACAGTGGATATGAAGCAATTGTCAAGAGAAGTCTCATTAACAAGAACAAATATATCATATGTATCAAATAACATCTCATCAACATGTCCAAACAGAGCTATTCCTGGTTGCAATTCTAATTCTGGTTGATCTGTATCCGCCTCAGCCGAAACAAAATAAATGTACTTCTCTTTGGGAGCAACATTATGTGAATAAGAACAACAAAATGTTATGAGATCGTGGTTAACTCTGATATTGTCAAAAGAAAGAATAAGGAAGCAATCCAATATAGATCACAAGGATTAATATAACACTCACTCATAAATACTTGGTTTGTTCTAAAAAACACTCTACAGACAAAAGCTTGCAATTTTAAAAGATGTTCCAAATCCCCAACAAATCCTGTAATAGGTCCAGAAATATCATTTTTGAGAGGTCCCCAAACATTCACATCAGATCATAGATCGATCAAAATGTGTATTCTACCTTTAGAGTTGTATATCTTGATGTAGACACCCATTGAATGTTGCAGTGACAAATGCATAATGCTCATCGCCTTGCAATTGCATCTTCCAGATGACTCTTTCTAACAAGGCATGGGTTTGCCCATAGTTGGACTTGCATCTCATTGTATACACCCATTGAACACTGCAGTGACAAGTACATAATGATTGCCATGCAATTACATCCTCCAGTGGACTCTTTCTAAGAAGGTAGGGGACCTCTCACAATGCCACTTGGGTCACTTCCATTGTATGAAATGAAATTGGGAAAGCAATACACACACCTCACAACTTGGGTCTCTCCCATTTGAGCTCTTCTATATCCAACTTGGAATTTCTAGTGTAGCATCAACTTGAAAAATGATGCTCCAACTAGTTAAAAAACCTCTTTCAAGACCACGGGTGCCCAAAAATTTAGTGAGCATGCTTTATTTATTGGTCAATATAATGAAATTTGATCTCTTTTTTATTGCAAGCATTTTCTTACTTATTGTGACCCACTCTCACATTATCAAGAATTATGTCTTGATTAATTTATTCAACCACATCACATATAGTACAATGAACTTTTTTTCTACTCGTTGCTTGTTCTTTTCTCTCCAACCCTTGCATTGTGAGGGTCCAAACCCTTGGTCGAATATTAAAAGAAAAATAATGTATCAAAAAAATTATTAATCAACAATGTAACAACTCCTAGTGACTAGTAACTTCTAAATGTGTCACATTGTCCCACATTTTATTTAGATTGATTCAATTAATCCTCATGTATATTGAACTATCCAATAATATTACTTATTATATATTAACTTTCACATATTCATG
>SNQJ01S0151142.1:22369-38002 GCA_010110895.2 Picea sitchensis
ACAGACTTGAATGACCGTAATGAACCATACACACCTCTAGCTGATTCACCTGAAGTCCGAGAGATGGACACATTCTTTGGAAATTTCATGGCTGAAGCTTCACCTATCAACCATCCGGAACAACAGTTCGAGATCATAGCATTAGTGCAACCAACAACTTCTATGCAACAGTCTCATGAGCCCGATGAAAATCAAATTTGGTCTTTATATTTTGATGGTTCCAAGTATAAAGAAGGAGCTAGTGTAGGCTGCATCATTATCGATCCGGCAGGTAACAAGACATTAATGGCTTGTAGACTAGAATTTGAATGTACTAACAATATTGCAGAATATGAGGATTTACTGCAAGGTCTCAGAAAATCCCTGGATATGAACATTCAAAATCTGGTTGTATTCGACGACTCTGAGATAGTGGTGAGATAGGTAAGAGATTCTATACACTATCTTTCCCCACATCTCAAATGTTACCAGTCTGAGGTATGGAGTTTAATGAATAAATTTTCTGCTTTCAATATAAATTCCATTCCTAGATTAAATAACGCTGAAGCAGATCTACTAGCTAATGTTGCCTCTAAACTTCTTCCTGCGAAAGGCTTGTCCCCAAATGCATTCTTCGTGGAGCTATTGTTTCGACCATCTGTTCCTGACAATATCACAAACTGGAGAGTATTTGACGATGATCAACAGATCATTAACTTTCTGCACATGGAAGAAACCTTTCAAGGTTCAGTGATAGATGAACAAATGCACGATGACAATTTGCATGACTTTACGGTAATACCTAATCCGAAATCTCCTGAAGCTCTGTTGGACATGGTAAATTTCATACCCAAATCCATTGTTAGATTAGAGAAGTTTTATGATTTTGAAGATAAATTTAGAAAGACGGTCAATTGTAAAACCAATAGTTCCTCTTTGTCTTACGAAAAAGTCAATTTAGGGACTAGCGAAAATCCTTAGTGTATCAACTTAGGCTTGGGATGTTCTAGACAAGAAAAAGTTGCTTTTGTTAAATTATTTAAAGAATTCAAGGATGTCTTTGCATGGACCTATGATGATATTAAAACGTTTGATCCCAATATTATACAGCATGTCATCCTGATGAAGACCCAAACCTTACCCTTCCAACAGAAACTGAGGAAAATGTACCCTAAGCTAGAGCTGACCGTTCAAAAAGAATTGAATAAACTCCTAAGTGATAAAATAATTTTTCCTATTAGGCACACTCAATGGGTGTCCAACCTTGTCCTAGTGTGGAAGAAAAACGACGAAATTTGACTTTGTGTCGATTTTCGAAACCTCAACAAAGCGTCTGACAAAGATAATTATCCTATCCCGCCTATGGAACAGATACTACAACAGGTATCTGGTTCCAAGAGGCTGTCCTTACTGGATAGTTTCTCTGGATACAACCAAGTCCTGATGTCTCCGCCAGACCAATTAAAAACTACCTTCCATACCCCGTGGGGCACTTATTCTTATCGCAAAATGCCTTTTGGATTGATTAACGTCGGTGCTACCTTTCAGAGAGCAATGGACATTGCTTTTAGAGGCTTAATCAATCACTCCATAGTATTTTACTTAGATGATGTGACCGTTTATTCTAAAAACAAAGACTATCATCTAGCTCACTTATGAGTCGTTCTGCTACGATGTCGTAAATATGACATCTCCTTGAACCCTAAGAAGTCCATCTTTGCAGTAGAACAAGGTAAATTACTAGGATTCATTATGTCTAGTGATGGGATGATTATTGACCCCGAGAGGACTCAAGTCATCGCTAAACTTCCCCCACCTACCTCCAAAAAATCCATGCAGTCTTTCCTAGGACAAATTATTTTTGTGAGAAGATTTGTCCCCAGTTTCTCCGAAATGGTCAGGCCTCTACAGAACCTGATTAAGAAAGACACCCAGTATCACTCGGGACCTACATAAAATCAAGCTTTCAACGCTATAAAGAAGGCCATAATAGATGCTCCGTCTCTCATGAGCCCTGATTTCTCTCAAGACTTTACACTTTATACTTTTGCCTCTGATCATTCTGATGCCGCAGTCCTAACTCAGAAGAACTATGAGAACAACAAAGTACCCATATCCTTTATGAGCTCTACTTTCAAAGGTGCTGAAATTAACTACCCAGTGGTCAATCGGCAAGCCTACGCTATTTTCAAGGCAGTTAAGCATTTCCTGTCATATCTTTTGAAATCAAGGACAAAGTTCATTGTCCCCTACCCTGCCGTAAGGAACTTGTTAGTGAAAAAGGAGTTAGGAGAAAAAAGAGCCAACTGGGTCACCTCCTTGCAGGAGTATGACTTAGAGATCACCCTAGCACAGATTTTGAGAGGCCAAGGATTGTGTAAGTTGGTGGTTGATTCAGAAACTGAACAACAAGAGGATAGTGATACGTCAAAACTAGAACAACGCGATCAAAGTTTGATTTGTTGTGCACAAAACCTCGTAAGTCCTTGGTACGATGATATTAGATTTTGTCTTGAATATGGATCAGCACCCCATCACCTTGACCCTGCCAAAAGAAGAGAGTTGAGACTAAATTCTGCCTCCTTTCATCTAGTTAACGATATATTGTTTCGTTAGAATTTTGACGGTGTACTGATGCATTGTCTTGAAAAGGACGAAGCAGAGAAATTCTTGCTTGAGTTGCATGCAGGAGAAGTTGGTGGTCACTTCGGTGGCGACACCACTGCTTATAAGGTTTTAAGAGCCGGTTACTACTGGCCCATGCTTTTTAGGGACGGTCATGCCTTGTGTCGTAAATGTATCATTTGTCAGAAAGCATCAGGGTGATTGCAAAAGCCAGCTTTCCCTTTGCAACCTGTTTCAGTTGATTCTCCTTTCCAGCAATGGGGCCTTGATATCATAGGTCCTATTAACCCTCCATCCTCATAGTAGCACAAGTACATCGTGATAGCCACTGATTACTTTACTCGATGGTCCGAAGCTATTGCGCTAAGAACTGTTAACACAAGTCAGGTGATTGCTTTTCTGAACTCGAATACCATCACTCGTTTCGGTATCTCTGATTGTCTAGTCTTTGATAACGCTTCATACTTTTCTTCTCTAGAGATGAGTGAGTTATCTTTGGAGAAAGGAATTAACATAAAGTATTCTACTAGTTACTACCCCCAGGGCAATGGCTTAGCAGAATCGACAAACAAGAACTTGATCAGAATTATCAAGAGAACCGTGGCTGAAAATCACAAGAACTGGAACAATGCACTACTGAATGCACTATGGGCTGATAGGGTAACACCCAAAGCTGCTATTGGTAGCTCCCCCTTTTTTATCGTTTATGGAAGAGAACCTATTCTTCCACCTCACATTCTTCTTCTGTCGCTTCAATTGTCACAAAAAGTCCAAGAAGAAGATTGCCCCCCTTTAGAAAGCCTCATTAACGCTTTAATGAAGTTAGAAGAAGTAAGAACCCAAGATAAGCGTAAGTTAGATCAACATCAACAACGATTAAAAGTTGGTTCGATTCTAATTCTTCTTCTGATAAGAATTTTGAAGTAGGCGATCTCGTCTTAAAGTGGGACAAACCACACAAAGGAAAGGGTGAGCACACCAAGTTTCAAAATTTGTGGCTTGGGCCATTTTTTATTGCTAAAAGGTTGGGTCCTAGTTCCTTTCGATTGCAGAATATCAAAGGGCAGCTTGACACCTATCCGGTGAATGGCCAAGCCCTAAAAAGATATTTTTCTTGATTACTACCCTTGTATATTATGTAAATATTTTCTTTTGTTTCTATTTTTCGTTTGTTTTCTATTTTGGTTTTGATTTGAATTGGTCAGTTTTTTGTGTTCTTTGAAAAGATATGCATGCCTATGCACTGAGCCATTCAGACAAAGACCATAGAAAATTTTCTTCATTGAAATAACTTCTGAAAGTTTGTACGAACATCAGTGATATATTTGATATCTATGTTGGAAAATTTTGGTGTTTGAAAGAAGTTTACCGATTTCAATCTCTGAGCAAAGTTTGTCATGATCATCTATTATCTTTTTACGCTGTCCCTTTTCCATAAATGAATGACTCAAAATATGTCTCCCTGTCGTAGTAAGTTATTTTGTAAATAAAACATTTTTGGAACTGAATAAAGGACAGTGTCAAAAAAAATAAAAAAAATAATTCTGATGAGGTCTGAAAAAATATGATAAAATATCACGATTTTCAGTGTCACCCCGCTTAGCTATCCATAAAATAAAAACAAAATAAAAATATTAATAAGAGCTGTGGGAAGTGTTTGTAAACCCGTCGGGATTCTAAACAGGTCTGCTGGCAGTGGGTAAATGCAAGCATGGCGCCAAGACAACTTCGCCGGGGTACTGAATAGGCCTGCTGGCAGCGAAGCAATGTTGGGTATATGAAAATTTGTAAAAAGAAAAGAAACCTCTTTAACGTCCTTTATTCTGATCCGTAACTTCTTGACAGGATACAGATGTCAGAGTGGGTTAAATGGAAACCCTGTCAAGGCTATGGATGCCTGCTGGCAGCAGTGGCCATGCCAACACTATTGAAGATTTTATCATTAATATCATGAATTGCTTATCTTAAGACTGTTATTAGTTTTCATATTTTAAAACATCGCTGGAAAAGATGGTAAATGATGATGTTGTACGATTTTCTGGTTGTTGTTTTTGAGTTGAAATTTTCTTTGCTGTCCTAATCTGAATTTATTTCTTTTGACAAAGATAACTGCTTCTCCCAGTGTGTCACCATTGTTGGTCGCCAATTCAATTTTTTCTATTTCCCTATAAGCTGCCTACACCTATGTCTCCTGAACTTCAAATTATCGTCGCATTTTGCAAATATACGATATTTTCATTTCTTGCGACACTTGCAAATTGGTATCCATTTAGTTTTCACGACTATAAGCG
The DNA here is from genome assembly GCA_010110895.2 of Picea sitchensis. NCBI lineage: Eukaryota > Viridiplantae > Streptophyta > Pinopsida > Pinales > Pinaceae > Picea > Picea sitchensis. Next base: position 27,265 of record SNQJ01S0151142.1, read on the forward strand.
TGAAAACTCCTCTATCATTATTTTAACTGTCATGATCTTCTCATGGATATTCTGAAGGGAACTTACCTTTGGTTTATTATTGTGTGGCTAAATGAATTTTCAAACTATGCCTATTCTTACTTTGATTGCACAATTTGATTTTATTAAACTAGTAAGGCATTGATCATGAAAATTTATGTTTTTGGACTTGCCTAGTCATCAGATTTCATAGGGGTCATGGTTTATTTTGCTTTTATATGATGTGATCCTTATTATTATAAGCTCTTGGCTTGTCAAATTTTATGAAATCGATGGTCACAATGTTTATAAACGTTTGATTACACACTTATACAATGGCGCATATTTAATTTATGGGTTTGATTTTACATTGAATGACAATGGTTTGAAATAATACATTGGCGCATTAGCATACCATCCACCGTTTAATTCTTGGGTTGGACGATTAATATGGTTTGAACTATGTTTTGATTGATTGAACGGAGGTTGTACTTTGTCATTACTATTTTGCAGGGCGGTGAACAATCCCACCACCCTCGCACGCGCACATTAATTTGCTTCCCCTTTGATCGTTCGTAGCTGTTATCCCAAATGACTTTGCTCCTGTGTGTTGTTGTTTTCAACCCAAACCCTACCATGTGCCCGAACCATGGCTCCAGTAATAAGGGCTGAACCCAATGGTATCCAGGATTTGTTGATATTCGACAGTGCTTACAGTGACCTTGAGTAATTTGGATGGCTCTCGTTCATACAGAAGTTTGATGGTTTTAACCCTTGCGTGGCTCGTCAATTCGCATTAACCTTTGATGGCTGTCGAGCGAAGGTTGGGGATGTCCAATTGGAAATTAACGAACAATTCCTCAGTCTAGCTATTGGTCTGTCTATCACTGGACAAAGATGGTCCAAAAATTGCAAAGTGGAAGAGGTCCCGTGGACACTGCTCTTCCAGTCGCGTAGGGTGAGTTCCTGTGACAAAGGCTTTCCCGCTAATATGCTCAAGAAGCGTTGGCACAATTTGTTGATGATTGTCAAACAATTTATCACCTACGAGGGTCGGTATGGTTTTGTTTTCTTGCACCACCTTCGGTTGCTTATGGTTTTCATGGGTTATGAGATTAATATGCCGTATTACTTGCATAGGAGCCTGTTTAAATTGTCTAAAAGATACAAACGAAATCAGGCCGATAGCAGCCTTTTTCACTTTGGCTTGATTAAAATGATTGTTGTTTGTCATTTGGGGTTACACCGAGACTGTTGGAATGATTTTATTAATCGCAATGATTTTGAAGATTCAAACTCACCACATGTTGATAAACCTATGGTGACCGAGAACAAAGGTATACCCTCGGTACCCTACAGTATTCTATTACCTAAACCCTTACCCGACTCAACTACAGACCTACCCCACTCTGTGACCAAGGATGATGAAACTATTAAGCCTGTGGAAAAATGGCCTAAAGCCAAACCGACAACAAACACCAAGGGAAAAAAGACTTCCCGTTTAATCTCTCGAATGGAAAGAAACAAACCGAGACCTCTTGTCAACCCTGACCCTATCATTTTGAGTGGAGATTCCGACTCGAAAGTGGAACGTTACCTGGCAAGTGAGTATCCCTATTCGAAAGGTCTGTGTGACAAACCCTCATATGACTTTGAAAAAAACCTACCACCTTGCTTGCAAAACGACCCTAATTACTCTGGCATTGAGCTGCCAGGTAAAACCCTCGGTGATTTGTCAAAACCCTCTCTTTCTCTACCTCAACCTACAACGCCACCCTGTGATCAGTGCGGCTCATGGCTAGAAAGGTACTATCTCGATGTGCTAATGTTACAGTCCAGAATTCATTCTCTTGAGGATCAAGTTGCACGGATTACTAGGCAAAAGGATGAGCTTCAAACCACTGACAAGAAACAGAGGACAACAGGTTCTATTTTGTTTAAGAATGTGGAGTCATCTACAGCAGTTGTGAATTCAAAATTGGCATAGCTCGAGCAGCCTGACTGGTATGTCTATCACATGTTTATATAACAAACTCATAGCTCTGTTTACAGCGTGGATTTGCTTTGACACATAAGCATGCTCTATGTACATTTTTTTGTTTTGGTTGATCGAATTTCGTTTCCCAGTTTAGCTTTGATTGGATTGTCTTTGAATCGATTGATCATGGTATAGATTTGATTGTTTTGATTTGGCTTAAATTAGATACTCTGTTGCTAATTGAAATCGTTTCTATCCTTTCTAAACACAAGCTGTTTCTGGTATTTTAGTTTTGAACACAATCAATGTTTCGATTTGAATTGGTTATATTGTATACAATATGGTTGACAATAATGGTTAACTGTTACGATTTTATATCCATGTGGTTTTCGATCAACAGGGATACAGTTCGGGTTATGTTCGATATGATTCTATTTCGTGGATAGACACGATTCATAACAGTTGTACACAGTCGATTGATTCGCATTGTTTTAGTCGACCGTGTTATCAGTTCGATTCGTATTGTAATGAAAATGTTGTTTGAATTCGATTTGAGGAACGAAATTGACTGTATCCAGTCTCACGATTTGTTTCTATAATTAAACTCAGTCGTATTCATTTTGATTATTTGCCCAACTTATAATTATAACTTCTATTGATTCTATTAAGATTGCAATCATGATCTTTCCTGTTGCCTGTGCAAGGATCAATCACAAATTTGATTGGGTCGATGTTGTTGAAGTATGATTTTGTTACACATAATCGTAACAATTTTTCCATCTATGCATTCGGTTCAATGATATGAATTATTGTTACATTATTATAGTTGTGTTGGATCAGATCGTATCTCATACGATATGATTCACTTTTAATTTCATTTGAATTGAAACAGTCTTGTTACTGTTGACCCGATTTTATGGTAATATGACACAGAGTATCCTTACCCCTGTTTCGATTGAATCACTATTGATTTTGTTTAATTTGAATGATAAAGTCATTTGAACCATTAATGATTTTTTTTTAATGTTTATTAGAATAAAATTGGATTGAATTATTTTAAAGAGATTTCATTTGATTTCTATCTAGTCTTATATGCTATTTTAGACTAGCTACAGAATCAGATGATTCTGTAGCTAAGTCTGTGAGGTTAGATTTTTATTCTTTTGTTAATAAAATATCTTTCTAATTTGATATTTTTGGTCTATTGCAGGTAAATTTGAATTGCAGTAGAGTTAATGAGCAGTTAGGGGGATAATTCAAAGATTTCATTTGCATTTTAGTTTCTTAGTTTAGTTGATTTTGGGAATATCTTCCCAGATTATGTAAAACAGTTTGATATTATCCATAGGGAGGTTTTACCCTGTGGAGAGACTTATAAATACCTATCATTTTTGTAATAATGATCATCCTCATTCGTGGGAGAACAAGGATATGGAAATTTAATACAGACTGAGGCAAAATTTGGTGTTTTGTTACAGCTTTAGCTTCTCATTATATCAATATTTTGTTTCACGTTGTGTATATCAATTGTATATGGTTAATGACTACTTTAGCTATATTAATCATCTGCGTATGATATAATTGTAATCACTGTAATCCATATCAAATTTCTTCCAAGAATTTAAAGAAACACAGCAATTGCTTGATTCAGTTTGTGAATGACAGGCTTCCCTTCTTCATAAGTTGAATTATTCAGTATAAGTTTTTGCATAACAGGTTTCCCTTATTGCAGAGATTTATAAATCTTATAATTGTTATGATCTTTTATGTCTTGTTTGTCCTATAAACAACTTAAAGAGTAATGCAACCAATCGTTTACGAAAATCTCTTGGATCAACCGGTGTGAGTTTCCTTCCTCCGACCAGCTTCAAAGTCATCATACGCAGGACAAACTAGGAGCGTTTCCAGGTCAGTTAGTCATTTGTTTTTTGTTTTTATTAGTAGTTTAGTTCAGATATTAGTTTAAGTTAGAATTAGTATATTAGATCATTTAATTTCAGTGATTTTATTTCTTTTTCATAAAATATAAAAAATAAAAAATATATCTCTAGCTGTCTTAGGACAGAAAGCATTTGAGTTTTACATGTTTTATTTAAATCTGCCAAGTGTGTATATTGTAAATTTTTGAATAAGTTGTATTATAACTGATAACTAAATGATTAATTAGTAGAGTGAGTATAATAGTAATTAGTAGAATAGTTAGTGTAATTTGTATTTTGTTTTTGGTTATATAGTAGTTTGTTTTAATTAGATTAGTGTATTAGTTAGTTTGTTAGTTAGTCTTAGTTTGTTTTATTAGTTTTAGTTAGTTTTAGTTAGTTTTATTTGTTTTAGTTAGATTAGTTTTCTCTTTGGTTTCCCTAGGATCTTAGAGCGGCCAACGGAGCCGTTAAATCCATCAGGGTGGTTCATTCCAAACGGCTTGGGTTATTTAGACAACCCCAGACTGATTCCACTCTCTCAATTGACGGACGAACAATTTCGCCCGTCAACACCACCACCTCATTCACTTTCTTTCTTAATATAATCTTTTTTGATGGAACACTTGTAGTATTTTTTTCTCTAGGCCTTAAATTATACTTCTGTTGAAGTTCTTCCATAATGGATTCCGTGATTCCTTGATAAGCAGACTCTCCTAGGTTATCTATACTTTCCTCGTTACTAAACATGGGCTCTTGGTCTAGAGGTCTGTCATAATCCTGTCTAGTTAGATGAGTTTATTGGTCTTCGTCACTAAGATTTTTTATATCCTCTTCTAGCCCCTCATAATTATGCATATCATCTCCTATAAAAAATTATGTTTTAAAAGGACCTTGTATTCTTTTATCTTCCTTTTTTACTTGTCTTTGCTAGGTCTCAGGGTTAGGATTTGTCCTGAAATTTTTTCAAACAAATGGATCAGGTTTGGCTTGGTCTAGTTCCATTCTAGAAATTTTGTTTGAAAAATATTTTATTATATTAGCCATGTCATCCATTTTTTCTTCAGTAGACCTCCCTGATTTGGAGGGCCCTACTTGTTCCCTGAAGCGTTTAGGTTCTTTAGTTCATGTCTCAACCTTGGATTTTAGCTTACCAGATGCCATCATGTTTGATTCAATTTCTATAGTGTCGTATTGCATCCCTATGAGGGTAGCCGGTCTTCTTTCTCTTAAAAGCAGAGTGAAGTTGGGTTCAAAATCCCCTATGAAAGTCACCTTCGCTGTAGGTTGAGAGGGTTTAAATTCTATTGGAATCTTATGATAAAGTTTTTAAATCTTTGAGTAAATTCTAGAACCGACTCAGAGTTCTTCTTTCTCAATGCCCCGAATTTAGTCAAGTAGTAAATATGGTCTTTCATTTCTCTCCACTATCTTAAAAAATCATTTTCTAAATCATCGTAGGACCGAAGGGATCCTACCAGGAGTCCCTGAAACCAAATTCTTACTTTCCCTTCAAACGTTTGAACTAAAATCTAGGAATAAACAACTTCATGCTCAATCCCTAATATATCAGCAAATTGATCGAAAAAGGTGATATGCTATGTGGAAGTTAAATCTCCTTCTCCCATAAATTTTGGTAAGTTCTTCATATAATTTTTAGGTAAGTTCTAGTAAAGATATTTCTTCTAGACAAGATTTGTGTACCTCTCTAGCCAATATTTTTCTTTCGGAAATATTTGATTCCCAGGCCTTCAAAATTATGTTACATCTAGTTTTCTAAGACAGAGACAATTGAGGATCTGTTGATACATAATATTTTGGTACTAGAAAGATAGCCTTTTGAAACTTATCCCGAGTTGCATGAGCTTCCCTTTCTTTAATGTAAATGTTATTCAGGGAAAGGTCTACCACCCAGTAACAATTTTGAATGGCTTCCACTTTTGTAAAAGGATCTTGTTGGGTTGATTCTGGCTTCTCATGTACTTCTAATGCTTGAAATTGGAAAGCTGCCATATCTATTGTTGTACCTTCAGCCAAGTATATATTGGCTTGAAGTTTCTTGATTAATTCTTCTTGCTGAGTGACCAACCCTCTGTTGTCCTGTGAGTTTTGATGGAGCTCATCGAGGTTATATTTTAGTTGTTGGATCTATTGTCTATCATCGGCTATGAATTGTTCAAACTATTTGTTCATCTTATTTCTGACATCTCTTTCCATGGTCGTCATCTAGTCTTGCAACTGCCTTACCAACATATTTCTCTGTTTCAGCTAATTCGCTAGATTTTCTACTAAACATTGATTAGCCATGGAAAAGGCACCTAATGAGCCTTCCATTTCCCTAGAGAATTTTTTATCATCTAGACCCTGTCCATCATACAAAATTATTTTCCTTTTGACTATTGTACCATATTTTTGATGCACTTCTCTTTTAACTATGGCCCTTATCTTCTTACTAAAAAAGAAGTCCGAAGGAGGCATTTCTTCGACTGAAATCAGAGTAAGGTCCTCTATAAATATGACTTGGTCATTGGGATTTCCTTGACTCAACTGTAAAGGTGTTAATGACACAATGGGGATACCTATCTCTCTAGATGGTTGTTGCTTTGTTGTGTTGGTATCCTATTTATCTGGTGTAGACAATGATGTATCCTGTCACTTTTTTTGAAAATCTTCAATATGAGTTGTTGTTTGAGTTCTTGGTGGGTTTGGTAATGAAGTTTCCACTCCTTGCATTGAGACTTCGACATTCTTCAGATTTTCCTCAGTACTCAGTTGGTTAGAAATTCCTGCCTCTAATAGCTGAAGCATAGCTTCCTATGTAGATGAAGGTGTTTTTGGCTCCCCTTGTAATACCTTTGGAAAACTATTCTTTCTATGCTTATGAAAATTGTCAAAATTGGCTAATTGATCGGGAGACAGAGTTCAGACTCTACTCAATACTTCCTCATATGACTTGACTCCCCTGAATAATTCGTCCTGAGGGGAAATCTCGTGCACATACTTCCTTAAATTGTATTGATCCAGGTGAGCTTCCACAATCTTATGGGGATCATGCCTCTTAAACTCAATATCAACTAACTTGACGTCTTCTAGAGCCACAACCAAAAACCCTCATATAGGAAAAGTTTTCCTCAATATACCATTTTGCTATTTTTCCCAGGTTATCCATGATTCTGTCTGAAATTCTGGGAGGTGGGAAACCATATAGGGTGATAAGAATCGACACCATTGCATAATGACATATTTCATAGAAGAAATATATGGCTTTGTCGTCCCATAACTTGGAGTGATAGAAATGGATAGGCTCGGCGTTGGTCGGGTTCCAACTCCAGCTCATCAGAGGGAAAGGAGTGATAAACAAAATGGCATCCATGATGTATGCCGACATGTAGAAAGGAGCAAGTTTCCCTTTGGAATTTGCCAATTCGTACCCTGTGATATCTTTGGCTAGGTTGCCTGATAACATCTTGGCCTAGTTGAAAGAATATCCCTCAACCACTTCATGCATAATTGGTACCCATGCCAGTAGAAAATTAGAGGAGTGCTTTTTCCCTAATATCCTACATAGAATCATAGCAACATAGATCATATGGGCATCTAACAATGCTATGACATATATGATGTGAGTGTCGGCTCTGAATTTCTCAGGATGCCCCCACCAGTCCTTGATTAAATCAAGGTATTTTTCCCATACTGTGTGCACTACTATTGGTCAAAATCCATTATGAATTCAACATTGTAACTATATTTAAAAATCAGGGATAATTTATACATTACTTGTATATGCTCCAGTCGAAAAGATCCAACAACAACCTTCTGTGAATTGCAAATGCTCTTAGTTGAAATGTTGACGTTCTCCAGGGTCTAGCCTATCATGTTGTTATACAACATGAGCCTTGGCCGCACAACCATATTGTGTATATATGACTCAGCTATATCCTTGATTTTAGTCGCATGGGTTTCGGTTACTTTGTCGCCTAAATCCTCTAGCCAATTTATCAGCTCATGTTGTATAATATCGAACACCTGTGTCCATTATTTCACGATATCTATGGCTCTCGACAAAGTGTTTGAGAGAACATATGTGTTCAAATTCACGCTCTCACCATTTTCTTTATCCATTTTTAATGGTGCCATGATATTAATCAAATCAGAACTATGTTACCTGCTACAGGATAATGTGTGAGCTTATGCAGCTGGCTTAAAACTTGTTATTTTGCGAGAATGAAAATATAATTCAAAATCCAATATTATTATTCACCTTAAGCATATTGATTTACGAGTACCTTTACCAACGAAAAATTAATTTACCTTAATGAGGAAATCTATGCAGCGATCTACAATCTATATTGAAATCATTGCCATTGATTTGTGATTAATGCCATAAATATTGGTGGTTCATGATCGGGAACTTGGATGAAACAGGTTTGAAAATTCCTGAATCGCGAACTCGTGAGAAATTAATTATGAGATAATATTGTTTAAGATATTAATTAATCATGTTTAACTTTAAACGTTTTTGGGTATTCAGGCTTCGATATTTTAATGAGTAGCTTGAGATAGAATCCCCGAAACCTGAAATCACGAAATGATTAATCATCGGATAATTGTTTTTAGTTTTAATTAACCCCTTTTAATTTTGAAATGTTTCGAAATTTCAAACTTCAAATATTTCAAGATGTGAGGGATTATAAACGTCTGAACTTCCGAAGTACGAAGTTATTAACCATCTTTAATCAAGATTAACTTAATTAATTAAGATTTGATATTTCAGGATTTTACCGCTTCGTGGATTTGAAATTTAGTTCCTTATTATATTCTCGAAAGGCTATTACCTGTAGTGATGTGTTGAAGATGACATCATTTTAGATGACATTTCGAGGTTGGGGGGTGCTAAGTGTTAATTAGAATCATGTGAATCTTTAGATTAAAAGCTCAGAGAAAGGTGCCACGTGTTGACTCGGGGAAGATTTAAAACGTACATGTTTACCATCAAACATGTCTTTCAAAATTTGGTGAAAAAGTGATAACGGATATATTCGGGTTTCGAGTTTTTTAAAGTTATGACTTGTTGAAACGCCTAAAGTGCGAAGATTCAAAGAAGACTCTGGAAACTTATCTCTTTAACCATTTGGAGGCTCCACAAATACAAAGAGATTTAGGATCGTTCAATTATATGGAAGACTTCATCAACGACGTATATCATGCGTGTCTTATTCTTATTTAACCAGGAATGAAATTTATTCAAAGTCCAAAAGTTTAGAAATATATATATGTTCCAACACTCCCCACATCCAAAGAAGGGAAAAGGCATCCCCAACCCACACAGCAAGAGACAGAGAAAAGAGGGCCGGTCTCATGACAACCAACCCAATCCATAGAAAAAGAAGGGCAATGAAAAGATGAAGAAGGAAATAGGAAAATGGTGTGAGTACCATAAAATCCCTTGGCACAACACTGAACAATGTTGCTCCAAGCAGTCACTCATGGTCGATATGAATGATTCTGAGTCAAAGGCCAATTTTGATTCTGAATCAAATCCCAAAGGAGGGAAGCAGATTATCGATGCTAAACCCAGTGCCACTGTCACTACCACCAAAGTCTGACCAAGCTAACCATAAGAACTAGAGAAAGGGGAATGCCTCTTTCACTCAAAAATTTGGGTAAAGGGGGATCCGCCTCATTTCATTTTTGATAGAGGTAGTCAGAAGAACCTGATTTCAACAAAGGTCATCAAGTAGCTAGACTTGCCAATGACAGTACACCCACAACCCTACACTTTTGGCTGGATTTTCCAAGGAAGAGATCTTTGTGTTAGCCAACTATGTCATCTACCCTATGGCATCAAGCCTTTCAAAGATGAGGTATTGTGTGATATTTATCCCCTTGAATTTTGTGATGTTCTTTTAGGAAAACCATATTTGTGGAAGAGTCATGTTGTGTATGAGTGTAGACCCCGCAGTTTTATTATTAGACTGGGTAGAAAATTGTACAGGATACTAGAGGTAGCGTCACTGTAGTGGCCATATTAATTTAACATCTAGTAATTCTACAACAAGACAATAACTTCTACTAGATTTATGAAAATTCAATAATTCCTTTCTATTTTAGCACATACGCATGTAAATTTAACAACGAATATTAAAATTTTATAACAGAATAAAAACAAAAACATAATTTTAAATACCTAGGTCTGACGCTAACCCTCCATTTGTTCGCTTTCCTTGTTGACCGTTGTTGCACTGTGTAAACATTTCCAAACCTACTATCCTCCCTGCCAACTAGGACAACTACCTAGCTCCAGGATATCATATGGATATCCTGGCCCCCATGCCCAAAACCTCCAACAACCTGGTGCCTGTACTGATCTAATCTGACTCCAAAACTCAACTTCTCCCTCTGCAAATCCAAGAGAGCCCCCAAAAATCCATTGCCCAAAATCTCCCGTCAAATGATAATGCCCTTCGTAAACTTCCTCCCCCTCCATATCCTTCCTTCACCGCCTCATGCATTCACTTCCTTACCTACTCCTAGTTAATGCCCCTTATCCTTTCCTTTATTATTTTATCCTCTCGTAATTAATATGTTATCCCTTTCCATGTACATAACCTTTTAATTTAAACAATATAACTTATTAATCTTTTAAATTTAATACTCATGTTATTAAATGTAATAGGTAGTTAATTAATTAATTAATTAAGAAAAATTATAACCTTTAATTAATTAATAAATACTTAATTAATATCATTAGATCAATCTTTGTTTAGTTATTAACATGGTAGGCAAAATTAATTACCTAATAAATCTTTTACTTAATAATCCCTAAGTATATATTCTACTAGGG
>SNQJ01S0151143.1:19026-29284 GCA_010110895.2 Picea sitchensis
ACAACTTCTTCCCTCACCGACCAAGCTCACAATGGGGAACCCGTTTCTATATCTGTACACTCATCCCAAATTATTCTTTATCTATTTGGTAATTGTAAAAATCCTTTGTTTCTAGCATTTACTTAGCTTTTTGTCATCACCCTTTATGACCTTCTTTCCCAGCAACGCAACCCATGTCGCCCTTGGTTGGGCAATCCACTCTCCTTTTCTCATTTTGACATTGTTCATGAACCCCAAGTATCCCAAAGTCCATGTACCCTTGATCTCTGAGTTTTTTCCACTTTGTCAAGACACTGGCACAATTAAACCCCATATCTAGTCGTCCCTCTGACACTAGATACATTTTTACAGTTTCTGCCACTCACCCTTCAAACATACCCCCAACCAAGGGCAGTCTTGAGTCTCACCGCACCTTGACTTCGTATATTTCCCTATCATTCCCTGATCTTATTACAGTAGATTTCACGAAGCCCTTTGCTTCTTGGATTCATGTCATCCTTTCTGTCGACATCAACATAGTTTCCAGAAGGGCAACAATATCTTGAATCTCATTACTTTATAATGAGGATTCTCAGACCACACATAGAAAACCATCATTGCTCTCTGATTTCATTGACCCCCATAACATTCGACTTCAAAAAAATATCATGTTATGGTGGGTCTTACTACACGACTATTGCAATTGTTTTCTACCAGTCGAAGACCTCTGAATTTGTTAGGCCATCAATGCCTACGATTCATCGACCCTTCTTACAGGTGTCCTTGCCTCTTTTCAGAGTATGTTCACCATTCATAATTTTCATCTTTCATTATCAACCCGCCCCAAAGGGCATTGCAATTATCTACATCAGCATACATCTTCAACTACTATCTTACATTTTGAGTTACATGACGCAAGCATGGGGAATGCCCTCCTTGTTTGTATACATGTTTTTTTTTTCTCCCTAGAGAAACATTTGGGTCCCACAATTTCCTCTCCCACTCCAATGGATCGCTCTTGCAGTTCCTCTCAACACTCTTCATTACAATGACACTCTCATTAGAGGAAACATTAATGTATTTCAGCTATACGTATGCTCCTAACCTCACACATCAGGGGGCATATGTTATCACTAAAATTTCATCTGCAACATTGCATGCAAATGGTTACAAAAATACAGCAATTCCAATAGCAATTAGTTCACCTGCAGCACCAAAATGCATTTCAAAATGAAAAAAATATACCATTGGGAAAAATTTGACATGCACAAACTCACTAAAGGAAGAGCACACATAGTGTGTGGGACAACAAAACTTGTATAACGCACAATGCGCCATATGCACGACTCTGTACGAGAAAATCCACAGACTCCTGTGAACGATGCATTTATGGTTCTTGTCGCCCCCCAACCACTTATGGACCAGCTTCCAACTTGATTTGACCTCCAAATATGAGAGAAATCTGAATGGGGGGATGGTCAAGGACCAAAGGGTGCCCTAAAGGGCCCCTTGTTCACACTAAGAACCAGTTGAATTTTTCTTTGAAGAAATGGTATAAATGGAGGCCATGGGTTCACTAAGAAACAAATATCTTCATAGTATTGTTATGCTTCCTCAATTATCCCTTGAGAATCCTCTTTTCTTCTAGGAGTATTCAAGCATCATTGAAATAGGTCATTCCACTCACCTCTTGAGGGAATAGGCATTGATTTTCTTCATCATTTTCCATTTTTCTTCCATTGTAAGAAGATCTCTCCATTAGGGAACTGAAGATCCCTCCCAAGGAGGAAGAGGGGACTCATAAGTCCTCATTTTTCTCAACGATGTTTTGCCAACTAATATAGTTATCCATTGGTGGCATAATCTTGGTCATTGGTTGATTGTTTATGGTTCTAAGTTTCTTATGCATTCTAGTTTTTATTTCCATAGTTGTTTTAGTTTTTTTACTTGTTTATTTCATGTTTTTGGCTTGTTTAATCCACTCACTAACCTCTGTCTTGTCTAGTAGGCCCAACTAGGCATGAAAGTCCCATTGTTTTTCTCACCCAAGTGACGAAACGAGCACAACACTTATCATGTGCTAGATAATGTTTTTATTATGGAGGTGGCAAGGAAATATAAATTTTGGTTCCATGTTTTTAATGAAAAAAGGAAAAAATAGTTTATTCATTTACCTTGGAAAGTCAGTGAAATTCTATTGAGAGAAATTTCCAGGATTGATGAATATTCTTCATATTTTGACCAGTATATTCTAAAATATGCAGAATAAATCAGGGAGTTTGATCATAACCACCTTTTTTATAACCATATGATATCAATCAAACTAAGTCCCACATTATTTAATACCCTTATATTTGGATAAGAAGAAGGTGATAGTCATCACCCTCCTACTCAAAATACTAATAAAGTATTTGGTGATATAGAGAACATATCTATAGAGAATTGTAAGCAAAGAGGGAAACCCTCAAGTGAAAGAAGTGCCCATTATCCCATTGTTTCTCATAGAACTATTTTTTCTAAATTAAATTCCCAGTCTACAACGACTCAACAAAGAAAACCCTCAAATAATACTTCAGGCAATAATGGAGAGAAACTTTCTCCTCAAGGAAATTTATAAAAACCTCATAGATTGAAAGTGAAAATGAAAAGAAATAATTCTCCATGGGGGGGAAGAACAAAACATACCTAAAAATGATATTTCATTTGATGATATGGATTTAGATGTCGATATTGAAAATATCTAGTTGTTGGATGAAGAGGAATAGGTACAAGAGGATATATAGTTTGTTGTCTCACGTGTTGTATAGGATGAAGTCTTTTATGATGAAGAAACATTTTCCATACATAATGTATTATTTGATAAGTCTTCAAAGAAATTAATATTCGAAAGAACTTCAAAGAATAAAAAGGGAAAATATTGTTCCATCATTGATATTAGAGATATGATTCCATCAACATTATCTTCAATTTATAAGGTTACAGGGGATGCACTAGATGTCTCAATAGTCAATATGGAGGAAGAAAATCTTAGGCTTAAGGAAACAATCAAAGAATTGGAAGTAACTTTTATGCATCCACCTATATTGGCCACCCCTGTTGCTATGGTTCAACCTGAGAGAATTATTCAAAGAACCCCTGAGTCAAGTTTAAGAATGAAAGGAATCTCAAGCTTACTCAATGTTACTCGACATTTCGTGGAGGAAAATATAAAGAAACAAATGTCACTTATTTTATATATATGGGACTCGACGAAAATATTTTCTTCTCTCGGGATTAAAATTCAAAATACTAAAGAATATTTGAATGAAGATTTAAAAAATGAACAAGGATTTCTTACAAATGGGGTTTCCATGTGTTATCACTCCAAGAGTCACTCAAGGTTGTAGTTTGAGTAAGCTTGATAACTTAATCAAATGTTTAATGAAATATATGAAATTGGATCAGAAATGGATAACTAACTCACTCACTCATTCACTTAAGACACATTGAACAGATCCATACAAGATAAGGCTCTCAAAAGGTATTGATCAGATGGTGTTTAAACTCAGATGGATGAAGAACACTCACTATATCAGCAGGGTTATACACATTAAAAACATATATAAAAGGCTGAGTATAACAAGGAAAACTACTTATGTTTCTGTCCACCAATGCAATGATTTAAAGATATAAATCAATCATTGCGTGAACAAAACAAATGAACATGAAATTCAATCATAAGTATAAGAAAAATGAATGAACAGAGGTCTGAACAATAACAGTGAANTATGTATGTATGTATGTATGTATGTATGTATGTATGTATGTATGTATATGTTGGCCCTTGACCAAGTCTTGGGAGAACCTTGGTTGTGTTTGACTATTTTTGGGACTTTGACAAGATGGTCGAAGACAGAGCGCCCAGGAAAAGCAGAGTTCACGGGATCTCGCCCCTTTTGCAGGATTTTTGGGTTTTTAGGATTTATGTAATGGGTATAAGATGTTGGCCCAGGGGTTTACCCATGTTTAGGACCCTTTTGTAATGTATAAATAAGTAGCTAGCTGATGTAAGAAGAGACCTGTAGCTAAGTTCTAGTATTAACTATGTGCAAGAAGATGTATTAAGACTTCCATAGCTAAGTTCAAGTGATTGTAAGAGGATTTGTGAAGACAGATTGTGTAATTATTTGTTCTTTGACCTAACTCGGGGAAGGACGATTTGGCAAGGTGCACATAGATCTCATGTCCTATGCGAAGTTTCCTTTGAGACTTGGTGCATGTAAGAAGATTGGAAGAGACTAATAAGAAGAGAAGAAGATTGGTGGACGTAGCCCCACACTGGGGTGAACCACGTATATCCTGTGTTGATGTGCTTTGTGCTATATTTTTCATGTTGATTATGTATTTAATTGCTTAGTGTAATGATCTTGATGTATAATAGGTATATCCATTGATGCTTAGTGCTTTATACATGAATGACTGTTAGATCTTCTCTAATGCTATGTGTTGAATGGTTAGATGTGCTTGATATTGGTTGTTACTGAGATGATCTGTAATAAGGGTTTAACCTACGATGTGAATAAGGGTTAAAGACTAATGGATGTTAATTGCTAAGTGATCTGTTAAGTATTGTGATCATAGATCTGTGTCCCAGCTAGGTTGTAGATGCTTGAGTCCTACAACCCCCCCTGACTCTACCTCAGGTGAGACTTCATCTACTTCGCAGGTGTTGCTGAAAGGGCTAGTAGTTAGGGTTTTGTTGGTGCATTGTTAAAGCATTGAACCCTGGGTCTGCCCCCGCGCCAAAAAATGGTTCCATTGTCGAGCCCTGAAACTGTTATTGCTGGCAACCGAGGAAAAGAGAAAGCTCTATGCGTAGATCTTCCATTGTAGTGTGCAAAAGTCTACTTGACTTGTGAAGCTCTGTGCTAAGAGAAGGAACCCTGATCTGAATAAAGAGGTAATATCTTAAAGCTTTGTGCTCTGGTAAAAGTATGATAAGTGGAATTTTTTTCTTCAAAAGTATGAATTTAGGTATGTTTGATAGATTTTGTCCTAGCCTGAAAACTAGGGCACAACTAGAAGAAAGAAGATTTGATATGAATAGATTTGATAGAAATAGTGAAAAATATGTTATTCTTATGCATAGAAATAATTTTTGGACTAATAAGTGGATGCAGGAACCTAGAAAGAATTTTTTCAGATTATAGGCCCATCACTGTGATCCCAATGCACAGTACAAGAAAGGTTGGAGATCATTTAAGAGAAGGAGAGGATTGACATTTTGTTATAACTGCAGAAGACTGGGACATCTTTCTAAGGAATGCCCTAGTACAGGTCCTATTTGTCTTTGTTGTAAAGCTATTGGTCATGAGGTTTTGGAATGCCCTAGAATGATTGCTAAAGTTTAAAAAATGAACATGAGACAACAAAAACATGAAGAACGTCAAGAGGATAAGGATATGCTAGAGAACCAGAAAGAGTTAGAGACTATGTTAATATAGATGAAAGAAACATTGAATGATCACAGAGACATCAGTTTATCAGATATCTTAAAAGAGAAGCAGTGTATAGAAACAAGAATAGGAGACTTTGACATAGACTGTGTTATGGATGAGGAAACACAAGTGAACATTATTCTATAAAGTACTTGGGAAAATTTGGGAAAGCCTACCATGATTCCTTCATTGGGAAGGATAGGCCTATTTAAAGGAAAGATGATAACCCTATGTGGAATACTTACTCATGTACCTATGGATTCCCATGGAACATTGACTGAAGAAGAATTTGAGGTCATTAAGTTTGTTGAGAATAACACTCCTTTTTCACTTATGTTAGGAAAGCCCTGGATTGAGAAAGATCAGATCCGAAGGAAAGAAGAGGAGGAAGCTACAAAATAGAAAAAACAAGAATTAAGGGACTTCATAACCAGAAAAATACCGAGACTAATACAAGAACAGAAGGACAAGTTGAAGTAGCAGAAGGCTGTCAAAGTTGAAGGAACATGAGACGACTTAAAGAACCTATCCATGCAGGAGAGAAGAGCACCTACACCAGAAATAGTAAGAGAAGAAGTATCACATTTGAACCCTTTGAAAGACCCTCAACAGTGAGAAGTTACTATGCTAAAAGAAGATAAGAACAAGAATGAAAAGAGGAACCCGGTGACTTAGATCATAGGAAAGAAGGTCAGAAAGCTCAGTAAGAAGAAATCAAAGTTACAAAAATTGTAGGAAGTTGCAGAAAGAATGCTTATAGAACCTAAATCTCGTCGGAATAGAATAAAAACACAGAATGGAACTTTGGATTGGCAAATAAGTATGACCGTTGGAGGTGTCCCGACCATTAGAACGATACTCCGAAATGGCTAGAAATGCAGTTATTGCTGGAAAGATCGTTGGTGGACCATTGGGACCACACCATAATGGATGGAATCATATTGATTGAGATTTTTTGATCCGTTGGAGGAAGCCCTAGAGCAACTTTGGGTTGCACAACAAGAGAAATATGAACTTCGAGTGAAGTACAAAGAGGACAAAGAGAAAATCCAGAGAGAGAAAGACCAGTTGCTCGTGGAGCAGATGAGGGTTAGAGAGGCAGTGACTAGATCACTTCACTCTTTGTCAGTCTTGGCACAGATGGAAGAAGAGACATATGAGAGCCAAGTGGGGAAGCTCCTTGAAGCCATTTAGCAGCTTCAAGAAAGAGTAGCAGAGATAGAACTTCAAGCAGTGTCAAGCACCCCACAAGGAGTGAGAGATCGGAGGGAAGAAACTTCCAAGAGAACAGTAGAAAGAATCAGGACGTTGGCCTCAGAATGAAAGAAACTGAGTGCCTGAAGTGCACAGACCTATGAGCACCTTACAGAAGACCTGGAACTGAGAACTTTGGAGGCACAACTCCAGGAAGTGAAGCAATAGGTATCGATTGTGCAAGTGCAGCTGAAGCTACTTACAGTAGTGGAGAAGATGAAAAGGTCACAGGAGCAACACATAGTTCAACAGTAGGACACTGCCATCTAGAGCGGAATGATGGAAGTGACACAGAGACTCCAGCCGGTGCAGGATAAAGCCTCCACACATTTTGAAGAGATCGAGGGACAAGGATCAAAGTTGGAACATGTGGTTACAGCAGTGGAATAGTGCCTGGAAGGGTCTGTCACCAAGCAAGTCATTCAGGTGTTTGTCGAGCAGGAGGCTCTGGCGAAGCAGTAAGTCGAGGCAACTCGATCTAAGATCAAGGCCTTTGAAGCAATGTTGCCAAATCATAGTGACTCAGGACAAGTCATAGGTGAGTGTTGGGGGCCTATTGGCCCTCAACCAAGTCTTGGGAGAACCTTAGTCGTGTTTGACCATTTTTTGGACTTCGACAAGTTGGTCGAAGACGAAGCGCCTAGGTGAAGCAGAGATTACGGGATCTCGCCCCTTTTGTGGGATTTTTGGGTTTTTAGGGTTTATGTAATGGGTATGGGATGGTATCCCATGGGTTTACCCATGTTTAGTCCCCTTTTTTAATGTATAAATAAGTAGCTAGGTGATGTAAGAAGAGACCTATAGCTAAGTGCTAATATTAGCTATGTGCAAGAAGATATATTAAGACTTTCAAAGCTAAGGTCAAGTGATTGTAAGAGGCTTTGTGCAGATAGACTGTGTAAGTCTTTCTTCTTTTATCTAACTCAGGGAAGGAGGATCTGGCGAGGTGCGCGCAGATATCCTGTCCTATGCAGAGTTGGATTTGAGGCTTGGTTCATGTAAGAAGATTGGGAGAGACTAATAATAAGAGAAGAAGATTGGTGGACGTAGCCCCACACTAGGGTGAATCACATATATCCTATGTTGATGTGGTTTGTTCTATATTTTTCATGTTTTTTATGTATTTAATTTCTTAGTGTAATTATCTTGATGTATAATAGGTAGAGCCATTGATGCTTAGTTATTTATACATGAATGAATTTTAGATCTGCTCTGATTCTGTGTGTTGAATGGTTGGTGTGTTTGATCTTGGTTGTTAGTGCATTGATCTGTAATAAGGGTTTAACCTGCGATCTGAATAAGGGTTAAAGAATAATGGATGTTAATTTCTAAGGGATCTGTTAAGTATTGTGATCACATATCTATGTCCCAGCTAGGTTGTAGACGCTTGAGTCCTGCAACCCCCCTGCCTCTACCTCGAGTGAGACTTCATCTACTCCGCAATTGTTGCTAAAAGGGGCAGTAGTTAGGGTTTTGTTGGTGCATTGTTGAAGCATTGAACCATGGGTCTTCCCCCATGAAAAAAAATGGTTCTGTTGTCAGGACATGAAACTATGATTCTTGGGAACTGAGGAAAAGAGAAAGATATGTGTGTAGATCTATCGTTGTAGTGCGCAGTAGTGTACTTGAATTGTGAAGCTCTATGCTAAGATAAGGAGGCCTGATATAAAGAAAGAGGTAAGATATTAAAGCTTTGTTGACCTGAAAATTAACTTGATCTAAAATTCAAGATCTTTTAACCATTATTTGCATGTGAATTTTTAACTGTTAACCACCTTTGTAATGAAAAATTAAATAACATCCATCAAGCACATGAGCACATAAACATGTAAGCAAACCATCTATGAACAAGAATTGGTAACGGAGTTCACTGGACCCCATGGCTACATCTCCGAGACACTTTCCAAATGGGAAGGCTGATAGATTAAGTATTCAAATGCTTACAAAGTGAGTTCTGAATTCTTTCTATCATATATAGTAACAGACTTCAACAACAACTGCAAGATGAAATTCTGAGAATTTTAAGTATGAACATGAATACCTTTCGTGTATCTGAAAGATTTTGTGAGCACTTTTCTGTCGGGATGCCTGAATGCAAAAACTGAAGCTCGATCTGGAATCCTTGCGAAAAACCGAGACTTTTGAGTATAAACTCGATATATTTCAGAACTGGATTCAGAATGCCCTTCTTGTCACAATTCCCAAAATTTGCCTCTGATCTGTACAGTCCGTATGGCCTCAGGATGCATGCAAATTCTAGAACCACCTTGATCTGTGTGCAAAACTACCTTGATTTGTGTGCAAATCCACCTCGGGCTACATGCAAAACCACCTCGGTCCACATGCAAAACCACCTCGGTCACTGTGAAAAACCACCTCGGGCTATGTGTCAGTCTCTGCCTGCATCAAAACTCCCCCTTCGGATCCGTGCCCATGGCTCATTTAAATAATAATAAAAACAAACCAAAAGGGGCATGGGCCATAGGCCACATACCCACCCAAATCCCACCAAAATCGACACTTTTTAATGTTATCGCACCACTTGTTGCCATGTCTCATGGCGGTGGCGCGTTGGTAGTTGTGGTGGTTAGGGGGGCGGAAGGCCCGGGGTCAAACCCGTGGGCTTCTCCTCCCACCGTATATGCAATTTTGATATATGATATGGAATATGGTTGAACTTTGGCGTTATAACATATGGTTTTGGCATATGGTTGAACTTTGGCGTTATAACATATGGTTTTGATATATGATATGGCATATGGTTGAACTTTAACGTATTTATATGGTTGGATTTTGGGTTTTATTATATGGTTTAATAGCATTTAAATACCAAGGGGGCCTCGGTGTTGGCAAGGTTGAGGGCTAAGCCCTTGACCACCCCCTTTTTTCCCAACCATGGGGTCATGGTGGTCTTATCCTAAGGTCTTGGGTTCAATTCCCATAGCCCCAAATTACATTTTGTTTAACCATTTTTCACCATCTTTGATGAAACTTCAAATACTGATATCTTTGTCATCTGGAGGCCATTTTTCCCAAAATGAACGTCACCGAAAAGCTACTGACGATATCTTCCACTTTGTAAGATTTACTTTTCATTTTGAATAATTTAACTCTATATAATTTTGAAATGATCCACCTGGATCAAACCTTCCCACTAGAAATCTTTTTGTCCACAAAAAGTATGAAATCATTCAGAAAATAAGTGAGGACATGTTTTTCCCACTTGTCCTGTATCACCTATCCATTCTTCCTGGAACCTATACATCTAACTCAGCAATACAACAATCAACACTGCATTGACATTGTTAAGTACATTAATCACATCTTCATTCAACATTGTCAGAACCAACCACATACTGCTGATGATTAATAAGCTAAATATAAACATTGAACATGTGAAAGCGATTGTACCCAAACCATGCTAACTTTTAACCATAGAAACACTATCAACCAAAACAGGTGCAGTGTAGTGAAATGACACTTCCTTTTCATGCTTACGATTCTTTTCTTCCTTACATTGTATAGACATAAGTGCCAAATTCCGACTT
>SNQJ01S0151145.1:0-23129 GCA_010110895.2 Picea sitchensis
ATTGCATATTTATACACATGAAGCAAGGTCCTGTAAAGTTTATTTTAATGAAGTAGGGGTGCTTGCATAGCATAACAAGTCAGCCTTCTATTTTCAGATCAAAAGGTCCAGTGGACCTGGTAGGGTCTCGAGGACGTGACATGGGAGCACGAGGATGCTATGCGGGGAGAGTACCTGCATATTTTTGAAGATTTTGAAAATCTTATTGATGTTGTGTGAATAAGTTGCACTGAGGACAATGAAAAAGTAAGGGGAGGGGATTGTAATACCCCCAAGGATAAGCCCTGGTTGTATTTGTGAATTGTAACATGTTTTGTACGCTGGTGAGCCAAGCAATTATAAGCTGATAAGCTTAAGTGTTTATGAGGTAGGTGAGCCTAGGTGTTAAAGGCCAGGAGCATGTTTTGTACATGTAAATATTCATATTATTAATATAAAAACATTGTTGCATGTAGACTGACCACGAAGAAATAATATGGGGGACTAAGCTCCACTAGGTTGGGTAAGGGAGAGGGGGCTAAGAGGCTGGAAATAAGGACTAAGCTTAAGAGCTTTAGTCCAAGAATAATTTATTATTATTCTAAATGTTTATAGAAGGATATGATTATATCCTAAGTTTCTTTGGGAAGAGGGAATGACTTCCAAATGGAAAGTAACGTGCTTCATGAGCGACATGTGTCAACTCAGGCACATGTAGTTTTAAGGGGGAATTCTTGTTGTTTGAGGGGAGGACACAAAGTTGGCTCTCACACTCTCACCATTCTGGCCATTCTCTGACCAGTCAGCCACCTTTATCCTGTCAAGTTCACTCACGCATCGAGCAAGCACACAGCCATCCATTTCCGCCATTGTTGAAACCATGACCATCACGAACCTCAGTAACTTGCATGCACTAGTATTTTCGTTGAGATGTCCTCTGCCTTATCAGAGTTCTGTTGTTGCCTTCACCCTTGCCCATTTATCTTAGGAGCTGGATAGAAGAGGAGGTTTTTAGGCCCGTGGTTTGCAAAGGAGGGTTGTCAGGCCCGTATATTGAAGAGGCAGGTTGTCAGGCCTGGGAGAAACTCTCTCCAGGTGAGAGAGTGTGCTAAGGGAGTGAATTCTCCTGGAGGGAGTCCAGTAATAGCTACATAGCTCTGAGAGTTCATGTCTTGATTGTTGTTGAAGCCCCGGAAAGGAGGTGGAGCAGCTGATGAACTGTGTGACAGTGAAGGTGTATACTCTTGGGGTGGGACAGGCATGTGGGGAATGAGAGTCTGTGAGCAGTGGGTGTAAGTGGCTCCTGATAGAATCATTTCTGTTGAACTGTGTGACATTCTTGTTAGCCTTGCCAAGCCTAGGAATCCCTTGCCCGATGGAGTTTAGTCCCAGATCGAGGATGACCCACTACTGAGAGTGATGACCGGTGTGGTCTAAGGCTGAGAGTTTCGTGGAAGGTATGCACATAGTCGGTGGTCTTCACAATCCAAAGATAAGTATCAATTCTATGTTTAATGATGTTTGTTGTGCATGCCTATGATTCTAACAATGTTATCATGTGCTTCCATTGCATGTATAATTTACGGTCAATTTCACATGAGTTATTATGGTAGTAGTATATTTTATTGCATTTTATTTTATTAGAAATGCATGTAATATATAAGTACTCTGGGATGAACAGTTAACCTACTATCAAAGCTTAGCAGACTATTGGTGGTGTTACATGGACCGACCTAGGTGGCTGGTTCTGCCACAAAATGGTATTACAGTGAAATTCCTGTGTGGCGTTGCCCTTGTTGTGGTGGTTGGGGACGTTACATTAGTCATCTATAGAATTTGTTTGAGGGTTTGAGGGGAAATAGCTATTGGAAACACCACATAAAATATACCAAACGAAATGTCTTAAAATAATTTATCCAATGGTATTGATCTGGTAGCAATTTGAGCACCCTATGAAAAGTTGTGAACTCTGCAGTCTCGTTGCCGTCACGAAAACCCCCAAAAAATAGTTGATTTTAAATTAGCGATATCTTCACTGCCGTCACCAAAAACCCCCAAAAATAGTTGATTTTAAATTAGCGATATCTTCACTTCCACAGCTCCGATTTGGACTATTGTTGTTTTGAACTTGCGTGAAATTGTGAGAGGAACTCAGATATGCAATTTGTTTTAAAAAATTCAGCCATGTATGCTACATAAATCACAAAAAACACACGATCTTCCGTTGAAAAAAACCCCTGAAAATTGCAGATTTTAAAATGCAAATAACTTGACTTCTCAGACTCTATTTTAGATGATTATGTGTCACAAAGAATAAGGCTTCCTAAGACCACTTGTTGGTATTTGAGAGCTTGAACACAATAATAAATGCAAAAAATATGACAATAAAGACAAATAAATAACTCCAATAACACACGAGAGTTACATGGTAAAACCATGACAATGTGTCAAGGAAGAATGGGTATCTCTTATTATTCAAAATAGGCTTACAATCATGCTTATCCACTATCCCCAATACATCTCTAGGACTTCATAGATTCATATCTATCATGGAACCATTTACATAGTTACTAGAACTACAACCATTTATATAAACTTCCACGGGTTTCTTAAACTAACACCACTAAATATTTACATAAGTAAATTTTAGTATTTACAATTTTTTTAAATTTGTTGTCACAATTTAATAGAAAGGTCTTCCACAAAAGTTTTGTTCCATAAAATAAGTAGAATTTAAGTTGACCTAATGATTAAGAAGATATATTTTCTTTTTGAAAATCACAAGTTTAAGATTCAAATTATTATTATTATTTAATTAAATGTATATGTTAATTAATAAAATAATATTTACATCGAAAAACCTACACCTATTAATTATAGACACATTTAATAGGTTTTTAATGCTTAATTTGTGGCTATTCACCAGCCACTAATTTGTGACTATGCTAGTATATAAATAAAATTGAAATGGGTTGAATTTGATCCAATAGTTTTATTAAAACATGGAGAAAAATGGCTCATTAAAGTGTGTTCGGTTTGATTTGATGTGACTGTTTATGAGAAGTGGATATAAGAGGAGCCTCAGTCCGCTAATACTAGCTATGATAGTTAGCCTCTATCTGTTTCTTGAGAACGATAGAATATATGCTCTTTGAACTATTTTAGAGACGTTTATTTGATTGAGATCAACAGGCACTAGCTAATGTTTGCTTCTTGGATCTACGCAAAACTCAACTCTGACTGTGAATTATTAGTAACTATAATTCACACGGTTAGTAACGGCACCATTTAAACTCAGGTAATTTTCTGCAAAAGTATTTACAACCCTGCAAAAATATTCACAACAAATGGCTATCAATAATCAGTCTGCTGTCTAGGCTTTAATGCTGCGGTGGTATTGGATATATTCAGAAATATATACCAAGACAATTTGATGGTATATATACCAGACAATCTGACTGTATATATACCGCAACAACAATAAAGCCTGCGGAGCAGGCTGGTTATTGACGGCCCACAACAAATGATTAGTCATCAAACATTCAATACAGATGTAAATTCACTAAATATCACACTGAGTGAGCTAACTCGGGAGAAATCTTCCCTCCAGAGTTACTTTTTCTACATGTTTTTTGACTATACAATTTTGAATTTTCTGTTAATCTAGAAGTTTGATTAATTTTTTGAGCATCTGGGTTGATTTAAAATTGGACAAAACCTTTGGGATAATATTTTGAAATGCATGAATTTTGATCCATGCCAAACTCAAACTACCCCTAAAAATCTGACTAAATTCTGACCCATTTTTTTTGTAAAAGAAAGAAGATTGCTCCCTAATTAACTTACTTCAATAGGACACGTTTCAAAAGATTTATAATTAAATTCAATTAGTTATAATTGCTAGACCATCATATAAAAATAAATACCGCGTGAGTTGCAAGGGGCCACCGCCATAATATTGCTTTCCGGTTACGCAGGGATATTGGCTGTTGGTGGAATCACAGTAGTCGCTCTTGTTTATCAGCAATGCATGCAGAAAAATGAAAACGAAAAGAATTGGCGATGGTTTGTTTACTTATATTTCAAGGCCGAGACATGGCAATAACTCCCGGGGGGCAGTTGGTCGTTCATGGTTGAAAACTGAAACGGGAAATGGTGTGGAAGTGGAGATATAAGAAAATGGAAATTGACCCCACTGTAGTATTGGAGATATGGAAGTATTGGAGATGGAAGTGGAGACATACGAAAATATAGTATTGGACATATGGAAAGCCTTGTCGTTTTGGGTTTTTTGGGTTGTATGTAAGAAATCATTATTTTATTTATTTATTTTCTTGTTTAAATTTAATCATTATACAGAATTAATCACTCAAATCTGCATATTCAACAATTTTTTGTTGATTTAGGATAAATATTGTCGAAAAAGGGTCAAAACTTAGAATGTTCAGGTATTTTTTTAGTTGGAATTAGATCACATAAATTTGTACTAATTAGACAACTCCAGGATTCAGCAGGCTGAAAAACCCCTGGAGTACTCAGAATATACAAAATAAACCACTCAAATCTTTGTTCTAAGTTTTGGAAAGTGCATTTCTGAATGTATAAATAAATTAATCATGCTGCAAACCCCGGGGTATTAGGATTATACAGAATTAACCACTCAAATCTACATATTCAACAATTTCTTACCAGATTTTTTAAGGGCGTTGTCTAACAGTTTTAAGTTTTGACCCTTTTTCTAGAATCAGATCACACAAATTTATATTAAATCACAATTTTCTGATATTTAAATTGCATTTCTAAATATATAAATAAATTCAGCATTTTACTCACTCTAATCACAAGCAATCACTCATTAATAACTAACTACAAATTGAAAAAAAGCTAGCATCCTTTCATTTATGACAACCAAGAAGAATATTATATTTTTTTATAAAATCTTGTCCACAAACAGTACATCAAAATGATCAAAGATTTAATCTAGCACTTTCAATAGGGGATGCGAGTTGCCAAATGCACTGGTTAGAGGGGCGTGCTGGTAATTTCAAGTGCAGGATCTGCGCAGTCCATCAAAATGCACTGACTAGAGGGGCGTCCTGGTAATTTCAGGTGCAGAGTCCGAGTAGGCTATCAAATTGCAAAATAGGACGCCAACCTTACGCTTGAGGTGCAAGAGTTTTTGGCTGGGTTTTCTTGGAAAATTTGTTGAAAATGATAATTATGCCTATGGGTTCTTTACTGAGTGGCATCATTGGATACCTGCGCGCTATGCAGCATTGAAAGCTGTGTCCTTTACTGGGGTATTATTGGAGACCTGGGGGCTATGCAGTATTGAATGGTGTCCTTTACTGGGGTATTATTGGAGACCTGGGGGCTATGCAGTATTGAATGCTGTGTCTTTTACTAAGGGGTATTATTGGAGGGAGACTTGTCCACTAAATATTGAATGCTGTGGCACTTTATGGAACGGTATTGAATACTATGACACTTGAATATTGTGTCCTATACAAAATTGAATATTGTGTCAAAATTGAACACTGTGTCAGTTGGATTATAAATTCAGTTGGTTTTCTAAACTAATTATCTGAATTGCTTTTCAATAATCGTTGTTCAAATCCAATTGGTTTTCCAAACCAACTTTTCAATAATCGTTGTTCAAATCCAGTTGGTTTTCCAAACCAACTCTAGATGTGTCATGTAACCGTGTTATAGTGCCCGGAAGCTTCCACTAACTCCGAACCAACTGTAAGTCTGTATGCATGTCCTGTAAGCGTATTTTAGTGTGCGGAAAACTTCACCAACTCCATTCGACCTGCTCCCTGCTTTCTGTCCTTCCACCTGCTATCCTCTTTGTTAACTGTCTCGTGCTCTTTCTTTCTTTCTGACCCGGTAAGCTCACCTGACAGATTATTTATGCCTAATTCCCTGTAACATCAATCTAGCAGAAATTCACGGGGAGCGGACCTCTACTATATTCTCTCGAGCGGGGATAGTGCATTGAACTATTCATGTTTACTTGGATTCTCCTCTCCATCTCTATTTTTTTATCTATATTTTCCTCTCCTTTGACTCGTGTTCATGTAGTGCATTGAACTATTCATATTTATTTTCATATCTTGAATCACAATGACTTTACATGCATCTCCCATATTGATACCCTGATGGTTGCACTCGTAATTCCATTCCCATTTGAATGAATGGAAGATGTGTTAACCATTTCACCACCACAAGTGGAGCGACATGATTGGCCCGTTGATCCGGAACCACCAACAACACAAGCAACAGCCATTTGTTTCACCACTGGATTCGGTTTCTCGAGTTTCATAACGAGTTGCCCGGTTGTTTCTCTCATTGTCCAATGTTTCCCGTATTTCCAAAAGGGCACTTCTTAGAGGAACTCTAC
This sequence comes from Picea sitchensis, assembly GCA_010110895.2. Lineage (NCBI taxonomy): Eukaryota > Viridiplantae > Streptophyta > Pinopsida > Pinales > Pinaceae > Picea > Picea sitchensis. Next base: position 6,383 of record SNQJ01S0151145.1, read on the forward strand.
GAATGAAGAANCAACACAAGCAACAGCCATTTGTTTCACCACTGGATTCGGTTTCTCGAGTTTCATAACGAGTTGCCCGGTTGTTTCTCTCATTGTCCAATGTTTCCCGTATTTCCAAAAGGGCACTTCTTAGAGGAACTCTACGAATGAAGAATAAGACAACAACTCGGGTTAATTGAAAGTTGTTTACTGTTAAATTGATTCTAAGACTTGGACCTGCTTATTTTAATCAACTCCAATAATGATTCCTTCAACGACTGGTACTAGATGCTGCCAGAAACTCTAAATCGAGGAGGGGACAGTCTTTTCAGCAATATTTTCACATCTACCTCTGCACCTCTCATAATGATTCCTTCAACAACCTACCAGAAACTCTAAATCGAGGAGGGCCCAGTCTTTTCAGCAATCTTTTCACGTCTAACTCTGCACCTCTGCAAGCAAATAAGCCCATACAGTAATCACAGCATCTAAGGTACCTCAATCCACCTAAACTCCAGATTGTAGATCAATGTCTCAGACGTCAATTCCTGTTGACAAACAAAGACATAGGCGTGAAATTCAAACCCAACTTGCCCGCCAAAGTTCATCTCCAAACAGAAACCTAGTGTTCAAAGCCTGATCCACAACTTTTAATCTAGTTTTTTAATCTTTTGCACCTGTAGTCCTTGCTCTCACCTATAAACCAGGTAGGCATTAATCTATAATCTGTTATTAAACCAAGTAGCCATTAATCTATAATCTGTTATTAAGCAGTGGAAAGAGGCCAATTGGTTCCACATCCAGAGAAAACTCTTACAAGTGGTTTTGTATGCTTTGGAGATGGACAGACCAGTGGGCTCGACCATCAACAAATTGTTGGTCTTGTTTTTGTTGGTGCTCTGACCTTATGCCACTTTGCTCCACTCAGAGTTTTATTGACAAATATATGTTGGCCTTTTGGTTGGACAAATGTTGGATGAGTTAGTGGTAATCAAATTTGAGTAATTCTTACAAGGTTGTTGGGACAAATGTTGGATGAGTAGGGGGTAATTAAATTAAAGTCTTCCAAGATTTTGAGTAATTCTTACAAGGTTGTTGGGACAAATGTTGGATGCATAGGGGGTAATTAAATTAAAGTCTTCCAAGATTGTTTGGAAAATTCCTTTAATAAATGTCTCTTTTATTTATTTTTTCTATTTTCAATATCTATGCTTTATAAAAACATTTAAATTACTCTCCAACCATTTTAGTTTCTATAGTTTATCACTAATTTTTTTTTTAATAAATTTATTTTTTTAATATTTTTTTTTCATATTTGTCAATATTTATGTGTTCTAAAAACATTTAAATTACTCTCCAAGTATTTTTAGTTTCTATTGCCTATGATTAATTAAACATTTAAATTACTCTCCAAGTATTTTTAGTTTCTATTGCCTATAACTAATTATGTATTAGGCTGTTTCCATTAAACTTATTTCAACTTTAAATTAAGTATTATTTTTAATTTCTTTAACCTATCACTAATTTTGCGTTAGGTTTTTTTTTTCTCTATTTTTCAATATTTATGTATTATAAAAACATTTAAATTACTCTCCAAGTATTTTTAGTTTCTATTGCTTATAACTAATTGTGTATTATGTATTAGGTTGTTTCCATTTAACTTATTTCAACTTTCAATTAAGTATCATTTTTAGTTTCTATAACCTATCACTAATTTTGCATTAGGGTTCAACTTTAAATTAAGTATCAACTATCAACATTCCATTTATTGTGTTGGGATTTTGGTATCTTTTAATTAAGTATATAAGTTATCTTAATATCTTCATTCATATAAACAACTTATGAAATGTGTAATGTGTATGGGGGCAGTGATTACCATCCTCATTTACATTGTCTTTTAACAGTTAATGCTTTTATGTAAGGAATTTAACATAGATCAACAAAGTGAATATTTTGCAAATAACATTAATGACTATGGCATGTTTATTTTGTAAAATATCAATTAGGTTTAGTTTGGATGATTGGGAGATCCATTTATAATGTAAATATCTCTATATTTTCTTCACTATGCGATGTGTCTCCTACCTTTTGATATAACAAAACATGTGATAGATAAAAGTGTTAGAAAAATAGGTGTACTCGTTTTACCATAGACAATATAGCAATATTGTCACCCAACCATAGGCACAAAGGCCACCCCCGAGCACCTTAACCTTAACAAATAGAATAATTCTATAAGCAATCCAATAGCCAACCAAGGTAGCGCACCTTTCTCCAAGGCTAGCACACCAAGCAAGAATAACCAAAGACCAAGTAGAAAGTCCAAACCATAACCAAGAGAAATTCCAAGCCAAAACAAAAATGCCAGTTGCAACAGCTGCAGTTCCTCTCCAAACGTGTGCACCATTGGTCTTATGCAGTTGTGAGAGTGTGTGTAACAAATGAGCTGTAGCACCCTCTATTTATACTATTATATCTCACTTGAATGGGTCGACTTCTCTTTCTGGAGGTTAATAACTAAATATTAAATATTCTCTTGAGCCCACTTGTCTCCTAGGGTTATTGTCCAACGTTTTAGGGTTTCTCTTACTTCTTGGAATATTCTAGTCTTGTCAGAGGTTACACATGGAGGTTAATACCTCTCATAGCTACCATAATATCAACACTCCCTCCTAGCTAGGGAGGTATTAAAGGAAATGGTTGTGAGCACAAACAAACCATTCAACCGGTAGCATCATCATAGCCATACAAGATATCTCATGATCAAATCATGAGCACCATCATCACTATCAATATCATTTGATAGCATCAACTGCATCATCTCTCAAAGCCATACTCCATCTGGGTAATCGGGCATGATGTTGAATAAGTCACTCACTTCACAGAGTGATATAAGAACCATTCTTTTAATTCGGACATATGTCCTAGAAGAATAATTGTTCCAACAGATGCTAGAAGCCATGATATGGGATACAAGGACTATTCTTCTAATCCGGGCATATGTCCTAGAAGAATGATTGTCCTGAACCATTTTCCACATGCAGAATGTATGTCCATTAGCATACTGACTATCCGTATAGTTGGTAATCATCTCCAACACTAGTGATAGTCTCCATGACAATCAAAACAATGTCATTCAATAGAACACAATTGTGTCTATCCATAGTAGTACACAACTAATATCTAGTGGTACACAAGCACACCTAGTAGCACACAACTACTAAGCAGTGACACATAGTCACAATCAGTGGAATACATCCACCATAGTGGCATACAAATATTGTCCAGAGACATACGTTCTCCACAACAATGCTATCGTCTGATATCAACCTGCATAAAAATATCACGATACAAACTGAGTCATCTGGGCCATTCTTCCATTCACATCTGTGAGATCTGGAAGAACATCTGCCCTCAGAAAGTAAAACATCAGTCATGGTCTATCTGGACTATTCTTCCACAGCATAGAAGAACAATTGTCCCTGATTTCTAAGCCTGGACTATTCACCTAACTAGGCCATTCCTCCAGCACTAATCATAGTGTAACCTAGAGAGAATGACTTTGTCCTAGGGAATGTTTGTCCCTGATTACTGAACCTAGACCATTCAACTAACCGGTCCATTCCTTCGGCACTAATCACAGTGCAACCTAGAGAGAATGAGTCTACCCTAGGGAATGACTATCCGGACCATTTCTTATGGAAATGACTGTCCTATACCAACCTCCAAAATGGATCATTCTTCGAAACTGCTCACAACTGTGAACTTCGAAGGGATGAATGCCCGACGAGGCGGACCATTCTACTTTACCACGACTTAGAGTGACTGCCAAGAAGAATGATTGTACTAGATCATTCCTCCACACTGGCCACGAGGGGAATCAATGTATATGGTACATGACCAATCTATCATACCATTTTCATTACGAAGATGACTATCTGATCTGGACCATTTTCCAAACTGGGAAATGCCTATCCGTAAGAAATCTGAAACCACTTTACGAACTAGAAAGGAACTGCCCATCCTAGACCATTTTTCGAACTGGAAAATGATTGTCCATAAATCAATAACATATCAGTGCTCCCTCCCAACCTGGGAGTAATCACTTCCTTTTCCAATAAGGAAGTCGTCTCCCCACCTTGTGGAGATATACTGGAGAACTACTTCTCTCTTCTGGACTTTATCACGAAGAATACAATGCTGGATCTCAATGTACTTAGGCATGTCATGGAACATCGGTTTCTCTGAAATCTTCACATGGCTATGATTATTACAATATATCATGGTCGAATTTAGCACCTGATCAGACGGTCCAGAAACAAACTTACAGAGCCACATTGTTTCTGTACAAGCATCACAAGCTACAATATACTCTACTTCTGTAGTGTTGAGTGCAATAGACTTCTATTTCCTACTAGCCCATGACATCGTGGAAAAGCTCAAACTGAAACATATCCAAGTAGCACTTATTCTGTCATAGGAAGTTCTCGCCACACTTCTGCTGAATATGAGATACTCTGCATCAAGTTGCTTGAATCCATACACGGTCTTTTTCCATTTTCCTATATGGGTATCTTTCTAGTATACCTCAAAACCTTGAGATTTCTCTACATAAGCTTCTTTCTCAATTTTCTTTATTGGGAAGAATAGTCTTTTACATGTAAAATTCAATCCATGGATACTACAAGAGGTATATCCAGTTTACTGGAACAAGTTGTTGTCATAGTTTTCTCCTTCCTTCTGGAAGAACCTCTAGTTCTGAATCTCGCAATGCTTTCCATTCATAGGTAATTTTCACATTTTCTTACATACACTATTCTTCATCACAACTTCCATTTCTTTTGCTTGATTGCTTCTAGTGGGTTCAAACCAAGTTGGTAGTCTTATGATTCTCGATATAATAACTGGTTGTTCTAGATTTTATGTCTTTCTTGCAATCTTCATGTTCTTCCTCACGTTCCTCCTAAGATTTTGGGTCCATGGAGTCTTCTATAGATTCCATGCCCTTTCTTATTGAAGATTCCAACTTCTTCCATTCATCATAGGAACATCAATATAGATGGAAAACCAAGGATACTTAAGGATTTGTTTCAAAGAAAACTTCTTCTAGAGTCAAAATGAGCATGGGTTGCTTATCATGGCTGCTACTTTCAATGGGGAACATGGATAGATACTTTATAATCTTCACAGATTCTTCAATGGATCATATTATTTAGGCTTAGTTCCCTCCTAATCCTGGCTTCATGCATGACTACATGCTCTTCTTTTGGAATTTCTTCAATAGCTTGTAGTTGATCTCTTAACTGAGAGATTCTTACAAAGCATGATGTTATGTTGTCATCGTCATTCATTTTCATGTCACAAAGCTCATTCTTCAGACTCATTACTTGTCCAATGTTTCTGACTAAGAAGAGGTTAGTTAGGGCATCGTACATCTTCTTATATGAGTCAAGATGAGAGATGTAGGGTATCAAGTGGTCTTTTACAAAGTCCACTATGATACTCATAGCATTGATGTCATTTTCCTTGAACTTCTCCATAACTGCAACGTTTTGAGGTTCTTTCTCTTTTCTTGCTTCAAACTGTGGTTCCATGATCTTGCCTTTCACGATATCCAACACTTTATTCTAGGCAAGGATGTGGTTAATCCTTGTCTTCCATGCCCTGAAGTTAGAAGCCCCTTCTAACTTGTTTTCTGACTTCATAGAGTAGGTCATGACTTCTTTGACTTTGACCAAAAACTCAAACTTGATGTCTTGGCTTGTTGAGAGCACCAAGAGGTGCACTAGGCTAGTGCACACTAGGATATCTAGGAATTAGGTCAAGCTCTTCACTTAAGGTGCCTTAAAAAGAGGGTTAGGGTTTCGTTGCTACAACAAAACTTTGACTGCAACTGCAACTGTAACTGAGCAAATCATCCCAATATATATTCTAGCGGTTAGACTGTCCGAAGATAGTATGGGCCCATAACCTATTAGAAAAATAGGTGTGCTCATTTCACCATAGAATATAGCAATATTGTCACCCAACCATAGGCACAAAGGCCACCCCCGAGCACCTTAACCTTGATAGACAAAATCATTCTGGAAGCAATCCAATAGCCAACCAAGGTAGCGCACCTTTCTCCAAGGCTAGTGCACCAAGCAAGAATAACCAAAGACGAAGTAGAAAGTCCAAACCATAACCAAGAGAAATTCCAAGCCAAAACCAAAATGCTAGTTGCAACCCCATTTCCTCTCCAAACTCATGCACCACTGGTCTTATGCACTTGTGAGAGTGTGTGTAACAAATGAGCTCTAGCACCCTCTATTTATACTAGTCTATCTCACTTGACTGGGTTGACTTCTCTTTCTAGAGGCTAATAACTGGATATTAAATATTCTCTTGAGCCGACTTGTCTCCTAGGGTTATTATCCAACGTTTTAGGGTTTCTCTTCCTTCCCGTAATATTCTAGTCTTGTTAGAGGTTACACGTGGAGGTTAATACCTCCCGCAGCTACCATAATATCAACAAAAAGGAATGGACATTATCAAGTTTAGATTTAAGAAAATTTAGATTATAAAATAATGTATGCTTCATGAATAACAATGTGAGGGTGAATCTATTGGAGCATGTTCTTGCAAAGGAGGCACATGTATATATGTGGAACATGTGATCAACTTCAAAGATATTAGATTAATTATTTCAATTTATCAAAAGTTCATGGAAAGTTTATTAGAATCGAAGAACTTAGAATGGTAGGAAAAGAGAGATATAGCAAATTACAATGGATTTAATTATAAGGTTTTATTAGTCCTTGCTCTTTAGACTGCAGGGACTATTAATAAACAATTTGGCGTTGTTTTACTATTTATGCACTGAAACCAACGCAACACAGACCATTTTAACCAAAGTTTTGAGAGATTTATACAATTCCCCAACTCAACTTTGATTTTTTATCCTAACTTTTTAGTTTGAGGTATTATTTGGCCTCATATCGAGGCAAGGGACCATTTATGAAAAATATTTCATTTGAAACTTAGGAAATGACGACTACATTAAGGTGTACATATTTTGAGGTGAACTAATGTTATCTCGAGAGACAGAATTAGATCATTAACATTTTTTTTAACACACTTTTTTCATATCTCATCCTTTAGTCCTTTAGCATGGCATACTTACTGTGTCAAGTAGATCTTTGGACAACTATCAAAGATCATCCTTTTGAGTGGCATGTGGCTTCACCATTTATCGCTCAATGAAGAATATTATTGTCCATCCACAACAAGGAAAAGACTGTCTAGCAGAGGTTTTTGCGGACGCCCCTATTAAAATAGCCCAAAAATCTGTTTATAGTGGAGGATACTAGTGGAGGCGAGCGGGCAGATGTTTTTGTACGGTATGTTTATAAATATATAACGAATCGGTGCATTTTATACAACTGATGCATTGGTTCCCACAAAACTAATGCACCATAGTAGGGTTATTTCAAACAAAAAAATACTCAGGCGCGCTACAAAAATAATGACGTACTTGGGCACACAATTGCTCTTAAAAATTGTACATTGTGGAAATGTTGTTTTTAAAATTTTTATATACGATTTTGTGCTACTTAAAAAATTGCACCGGTGTGGATGGTTTCTCCCAAAAAATGGTGCACCGTGTTAAGGTTTTCGAAAAAAATACTCTAGTGCGCTACGTAAATAATGGCGCACTAGTGCGGCTAGTTATTTAGCACATCGTAAAAGTGTTTAATTAAAAAAAACTACCAGCCATATTCTTAATCATGCAGAGACATCAGTCGAGAGAGAAGCAGCAACAACAACAACAGAGGGTTGACCTGTACAATGTTGTACGAGATTGGGAGGCAAGGGAGAGAGAGAGAGGGATTTGTTTCTTGGGCGTTTCTGTGAATTTTTTTGTCTGCATTTCAGTTGTAAATACTTGAGTCTAAAGTATTGGCATTTTATCTATAAATACTTGAGTCTAAAGTATGGGTAGTATCTCAAAATTTTAATCTATAATCATTTGAAGCATGTTGTAGACTCAAGTATTTGGTGAACTCCCAACTAACGGGTTGTCTAGAAAAATTATAATCTATATTAGTTGCTAATTCACAATTGTGTGTGATTATGATGACAATTTGACTTCTTATGACCATGATATCCACGATGGGAATCTTTCTCCATGGGTACCTACTATCGTCTAGATCACCCTTCCCATATTTCCATCATGATTGCCAATGATTACAACCTTATGTGATCTCGCTCTCAATTATCATAACCAGCTTGCATGATTGTCAATGATCATAACCTGCGTGATCTCGTCGTCAATGATCATAACTTACGTGATCTCGTCATCAATGATAATAAACTATGTGATCTTTATGTTAATGACCATAACCTATGTGATCTCGCCAACAATGATCATAACTTGCGTGATCTCATCATCAATGATCATAACCTTGATCTTCTCATCAATGATCATAACAGTCTCTCAAAATCCTAAACTATAATAATTTCCCATTTATAATATAGTTGGGATTTCACCAAATCCTTGAGTCTACAACATGCTCAGTCTTGCAAAATTATAATCTATATTACTGGCAAATAAAAATTTCGATAACTTTTAAAGCATAATGGTGTGTAAATTTAAAATACATCGCATCAGTGCATCTATAACACTCCAACACACTAGGGCATTGCATTAATAACCGCATTGTGACATGATTAAATAAAACAAATACGCACCATCATAGGATTATTTCGAAAAATATACTCTAGTGCGCTCCGTGGTATACTAATGCACTGGTCAACACACATGCTCTAAATGGACACCGTGATAGGGTTATTTTTAAAAAAATATAATCCGGTGCGCTTGTTAAAACCAGACGCACCCGTGTCGCTAATAATAGGGCACATTGTGACATGGTTAATTAAAAACATTTACACACCATTGTAGGATTATTTCAAAAAACAATACGCTGGTGCGCTCCATAGTATACTGACGCACTGGGGTGCACCGTTGCTCCAAAGGGAGCATAGTGTTAGGGTTATTATTTTAAAAAATAATCGGTGCCCTATGTAAAACCAAATGCATTGGTGCGTCGGATAATCGACCACACCATGACAGGGTTAAATAAAAAAATTATGCACCATTGTAGGATTTTATTCAAAAAATATATACATCAATGCGCTCCATATTAACCCAATGCACCGGTGCGCACCCGTGATCTAAAAGGGTGCACCATGTTTGGTTTATTTGTCAAAAATATTATCCGGTGCGTTACATAAATATTTTATCACTGGTGTGTTTAGTCATCGAGTGCACTAGAATAGGGTTTAATAAAAAACAATTACCGGCCGTAAAATTCATTTTTACTATTTTCAGTGTTGTAGAACTCAAAAGCACTGGTACAACTTTTGCTTCTCTGAAGCGCCTTGTCGTTGGTGCTTCCCTTGCTTTCCTTCCTTCAGTCTATTGCTATGTTCGTGGATTTTGAATTTTGTCAAATGGTGGGAAAATTTGGTTTTTTTGACTACGTGCCAACCATGCCTCCTCGACGACAAAATGTCTAGGTAATGTCTTTGTTTCTTTATAACTTAAGTTTTCGGCAGATTAAAATTTAAAATTGAGGTAATTTTTCACTTTTATTTATTTATTTTTCTACGCAGTGCGTTCGAGACATTTGGCTTGCACCACGATCAGTGCACCCTATAATTTATAGGGCACACTGCAACATAATGTTAAATTCTTCGATGGTGATTAGGTAAAAATGAACGCACTAGCGCATTCATTTATCGATGCATCGCGTAAAATTATATAGCTATTCGGAGGTACTTCTCAGTAACTCTAACGCATCGGTCCATTATGGTACATGACGCACCGCGTGAATCATATATATTATTTTTTGTTGTATGTTAGTAAGCATGCACATCGGTGCGTTCATGTTTACAAACTCATCGCTATAAAAATTGGCATTTTGTTGCAGTGCGCCCTGTAAATTCTCTGTGTGCACCGCGAGCGGTGCGAGCCAAATGACTTGAACACACCACTCGCAACAATTAGATAAATAAATTCAAAGTTTCATACTCGTCAATTTAAAAAAAAATGGTGGGGCGGTGTGTCGTCATTACTTAAACGCATCAGTGCATATAAGGAATGTATATGCACCGCCTTAACTAATTTAAAAAAAATTGTTTTACAGTGAGTTAGGATTTTAATTTGTTTTTATTTTAAGCGATGTGTAGGGTAAACGCACCTATGGGTCGGTGCGTAAATTTTAAAAAAATTGGTGGGGCGGTGCATCTCTGTTACTTAAATGCACCGGGGAATATAAGGAATGTATACGCACTGTATTAACTATTTTTTTAAAAATGTTTTACGGTGCGTTAGGATTTTAATTTGTTTTAGTTTAAGCGGTGTGTAGCATAACTGTAACACATCGGTGCATGGGTTTACCTAACTGCACCGGTGCGGTATGTAAATGTGGATGAACCTACACAGATAAGATCTAGCTAGCAAGAATACATACACAGTTTGCAGAGAAAAGAGAAAAGATGGAAACGAGAGAGTGAGAATCAAGAATTTGCATTAACCAAAAATGAATGAATGATCATTTACACATGATATACTATGTATAACTCAACTAATGCACACTACGGGATAATCCAATGCACCATAGTGGTGGTCTAGAGTGATCTGGACACACATTGATAGTTACGGGAGTTAACTGCCACCTAGTATGAGTTAACTAGTCTCTTAGTCTTCAATTAACTGACTGAAACAAAGTGAAGTGAGGAAGAGATCAAGGAATAATGAGTAATACGCTATACTGGTGAGAACCTACATAGATAAGATCTAGCTAGCAAGAATACATACACAGTTTGCAGAGAAAAGAGAAAAGATGGAAACGAGAGAGTGAGAATCAAGAATTTGCATTAACCAAAAATGAATGAATGATCATTTACACATGATATCCTATGTATAACTCAACTAATGCACACTACGGGAGAATCCAATGCACCATAGTGGTGGTCTAGAGTGATCTGGACACACATTGATAGTTAAAGGAGTTAACTGCCACCTAGTATGAGTTAACTAGTCTCTTAGTCTTCAATTAACTGACTGAAACAAAGTGAAGTGAGGAAGAGATCAAGGAATAATGAGTAATACGCTATACTGGTGATAATCCAAGGACAATGTGTATTATCAAGTGATGATCCCAATGTAGCATGGTGATGAAACCAGTGTGGCATTATGACTCCACTCAACTGATCAAATTGAAGTGTGAACTGAAGAGAATATTCTCCTAGAATGTAGAAAAAGGAATATTCTCCCTAAACTATAGGAGACTGAATAATGACTAATAAACATAGGGAAAACCTTAGGAAAAATAAATCCTATGTGTGTGTGAAGTATTTCCAACACCCCCCCTGAACATCACTATGGTGAAAATAAAGAATGGGTCTCGACAATGAGGCCATGTTAGGTACCCGAAAAAAAAAAGATACATTGAAATAAACAAGGAAAGAGGGAAACCCTCATGGGAAAACGCCCCCCTCAAAGTACAATGTACGTAAAAATAAGAGCTGAAAGTTGCTAAGCAACTGTGTCCTTCACTCCAGGATGACTGCACAAAGAATGGAACTTCTGCTCAGTGAAGGTCTTGGTGAAGATGTTTATAGTCTATTTTGTTGAAAGACAGAACTGTAGGTCGATGATCCCTCATGTACTAAGTCCTAGATGTAGTGCATGTGGATCTTAATGTGCTTCAACCATTTCCTCTAAAATGGATCTCTGCATAACTTCGAGGTGCTTTAGTTGTCACACCAAGTGATGATCGACAGATGAAACTGAATTCCCAACTCAATGAGAAAATGTTGTAGCCACATAGCCTAAATGGTTATGTTAACTACCCCTTTGTACTCTTCCTCGATTGAAGATAGAGAAATAGAAGCCTACTTCTTTATCGACCAACAGATGGTCCCGGAACCCAAACTGAGTGAGTAACCATATGTGGACTTGCGATCAATGCTATCAGTAGCCTAGTCAAAATTATTGAACCCGATGAGGTCAAATGTAGAGTTTGTTGCATAGTGAATCCCAAAGGTGATGGCGCCATGTACTTATCAAAGGATACTCTTTGCAACATTCTAATGTAGCTCATGCGGCTCTTGCATGAACCTGGAGACTACTCCAACTGTATAGGAGAGGTCTGGTCTAGAGTGTGTGAGATATAACAAGCTCCCCACTAGCTGTCTGTATAGTATGATGTCCACCAGTGGATTTTTCCCACCATCCTCAAGTCTGACTCCTGATAGGAAGGGAGTCGGGGAAGACTTGCAGTTTGTCATGTGAAATATCTTGAGGAGATATCGTGCATACTTGGTCTGAGACAGTTTGATCCCTGATGCATCTTGATTGGTCTCAAGACCAAGGAATAAATGTAACAGACCCATGTCTTTCATCATGAACTTGTCATGCAAAATCCTCTTGACTGCAACAATTGTTGAAGTCGAGCAACAGGTGATCAAAAAATCATCAACATACAAAACTAGGATTAGAAGTGAATCAGTCATCCTAAGCATGTAAACATTTGGGTCTAACTTACAACGTACAAAGTTCTGTGACAGTAGGTACGATTCCATCTTGGCATACCATTCCCTCAGGGCCTATTTGTGGCCATAAAGAGACTTCTTCAGTCGACATACCAAGGATGAATTCTGCATGAAGCCTTGGGGGTGCTCCATGTAGATCTTCGTGAAAAAATGCATTCTTCATGTCCATATGATGGACTTCCTATCCCTTGCTTCTCGCAATAGAAAGTTTCAAACGTATGGAATCCATATTCACTACTAGAGAGAAGGTATTGTCATAGTCAATGTCATGCACCTGTTGAAAGCCTTTGGAAACTAGTCTGGCTTTGTATCTTCAAACTTGTCCATCCACTTCACTCTTAGTCCTATAGACTCCTCTACACCTGACAAGTTTCCTTCCTAAAGGAAGGGGAACCAAATCCCAAGTTTGGTTCTTGAGGAGGGAGTTGTACTCCTCTTGCATGGCATATTCCCAAAAGGGATTCTTAGAATCCTCACCATACGACTATGGATCTGAAGACTGAATCAATAAAATATGTTTGGGTGGCATCATTTCAGTGGTAGTGAGTGCAAGAGGAGGATCCTTGAAATCGGATCGATTCCTCCTGGTATTAGTTGGATCCCCAACAAGATCTCTTGCATCTTGAAGATTAGTCTTGTCCCACTTGGGCCTTGACTCTGGCTCTGCATCTGCATCTACATGAACCGAATCTACATCTGACTATATTGAATCTGTATTTGAATCATTTGAATCCTATGAATCAGAACTCTCATCTGAAGAAGATTCGTCATGTGCATGCTCATCATCTCTCATAGGTGGAAGAACAAAAGTGTCTACATGCGGCTGCCGAGGTACATGCGAGATACTTTCCTCAAATTGGACACTACGCTCAATGATGAGTCGGTCTGTGAAGAGATAAATGAGTTTGTATCCCTTCACACCATCGGGGTATCCAACAAAAATACACTCTGTACTCTGTGGATCAAGTGTCTTCCTCTTCTTAGAGGGAATCTCGTCCCATGCACGAGAACCGAATATACTGAAGTGGGTCCCTTCTAGTTTGAGGCCACTCCAAGCCTCAAAGGGGGTTTTATCCTTGACAGATCTATGGGGAGATCTATTTTGGATGTAGGTTGCACAATTAAGTGCTTCAACCCAAAATATCTATGTAAGTGACTTTGCATGCAACATGCACGATGCCATCTCTTTCAGGGATCTATTTTTTTGCTCAGCCACTCTGTTTTGCTGCAGAGTATAAGGAACTGTGTGCTACAACTAAATCTAGGCCTAAAGACAAAGATTATGTTTCTCATGGTTGACATACTCCCCCCCATTATCTGTCAGAAGGACTTTAATATTCTTTCCTTATTATGTCTCAACAAGGGCTTTGAAATCTTTGAGGTGTTGAAAGACCTCAAATTTTTGCCTGAGAAAGAAAGTCCATGTGAAGCATGAGAAATCATCAACAAAAATTAGCACATACCTTGCTTTACTGATTGGTGGACGTGAGAAAGGGCTCATGAGGTCACTATGGATCATATCCAAAGGAATTGAAGCCTTCTGAGTCTTTCCTTTGTCGAATTTATCTTGAGGGTCTTTTCCAAGAACACATCCCTCACAAATTCTTTCGAAGAAGTGGATGTCAAGTATACCATCAACCATTCCCTACTTTCTAAGCTATTGCATATATTTGAAATTTAAATGCATGAACCTTTCATGCCATATCCTACTACTTTCATCAACATGGATAAGTAGTAATGCAGAATCTAGTTCAATAAATTTAGAAAAAGTGGAGTCTGGATTGATGATTTACCTTACCAGTAGCAACTTTGGAATTGGTTTGCATGTCATAGATATCCACAACATCAGGTGTGAATATTACTCTCTTTCTGGTGCCAGAGTTTGTCATTTGATACATGGAGAGAAGATTGATGCATAGTTTGGGAACATGTAGCACATTCTCAAAGCTTTTGTTTGTGAGTTCAATTCTCCCTTTTCCAGTGACCTCGACCTGAGAGTTTTCCCCCATCATAATAAGAGGACCTTTGCATGCATCCAATGAAGAGTAGATTTTTTTTGTGGCTGCCATGTGGTGTGATGCTCCTGAATCTACAATCTAAGAATTGAGATAGGAGTTGATAGAAATCAAAGCATGGATAGAATCACCTTTCTTGGGATTTTGATCTTTTGGCTTCTTCTTGGCACCCTTGAGGATGCGCTCTCCAATGTTGTTTTGTTGAAGTTGTTAGCACCATGATTTTCATGGCTAAGGTTAGAGGCTTGTCAACAATTTGCAAAGTCATGCCTGTCAGCACCCATGTTGTTTTTATGCCTGGCATCATCTAACATCTCCAAGTGCCATTTTCAAAAGGAATCTTATCATTTATTTATTCCCATTTCAAGTTGCAACTGCGTGCTGCAAAATTCATTGTGCACTGCAAAATTCACTGCGCACCGCGTAGAGGATGATGTCGTGCAAAGGATGTTGTCGTGCAGAGAATGTTGTCACAAAGAGGATGTTGTCATGCAAAGGATGTTGTCGCGCAAAGAAGATAGGATGTTGTCTTGCAGTGGATTTCGTCGTGCATAGGATGATGTCACACAAAGAAGGTTGTCGCGCATAGGATGTTGTTGTTGATTAAGGTTGGTTGTCATTGATGTCAACCCTTGAAGAAATCCCTGCAGCACAAAGGTTTGGGTAATGGATCCAATATTGTTTGATGTAAAGATGACTCATTATTGTCTTGTCATGGTTGATAAGAAGTAAATATAGATGAACTCCAAAGTGGTCCCCTTATGGTGAAAGCCCTCATGGGAAGATGCTTTGCGGAGTAATAGAACCCATGCTTAATTGTGGAATAATGAGATGAAGGACAATGAATTTATCAGGTAAACTATCCTAGATGGATAGTTCTTGCCATTCCATTTCAAGTGGTATGTGGAATGTCACATAAATCCTCATGGTTAGAGAGTTATGGCCATGAGAAGTTGGAGACCCCAGGTTTGGGTAATGGACCCAAGCTTGTTTGATGGATAACGGTAGGAGTTATGATATATTTTTAGATAATACTATTCTATATGGATAGTACATGTCATTCTATTTCTGGTGGTATGTGGAACGTCACATAACTCCTCGCGGTTTGAGAGTTATGGCCTTGCGAAGTTGGAGGACCCTCATATGTCATCTAGAAGCCCCAAAAGGTCAAAGTAGTCAAAGTGGTTTAAGAGATTTTAAAAGGTAACTAATAAAGTGAATTAATGAGTGTATTATAATTCAAAGTGAATAAAAAATAAATTATTTCAATAATAAATTTATTGGAGAAATTAGAAGTGGGTTAACCCTAAAATAAGGAAAGTGGGGCCAAGTGACCTAGAACATGTTTTTAAGGAAGCTACTTGGAGAGTATAAATAAGATGCAAGGCTCTCTCATTTCAATCACACTTGAGAATATTGAATATATATAGGTGTATGAGGTAACCAAGGATATCTAAGCCGGAATTCTGAGGGAATGTGAAGAAAATAAGGCTGAAATGCAAGGAAGGATAAATTATTTTGATGGTGTTTTCTACGGTATGTTATTTACAGGTCATCTCACCATTTTCGCTATAAAAAATTTTCTATAATGATTCAGACCGTGAAATTGTTATTCCATTGATAAAACATATCCAAATATCTGTGGTAAACAATTCATATTGTGGTTCATTGTATTTTTGGAGTTACACTCCATGGAAAATAGGGTTTGTGGCTAGTCCTAAAACTAGTCAAAAACAAGTGTTTCGGGTAAAAATGTCACAACGTCTTCATAACAGATCCAAATTCAGTGAAACCAAATGTGTTGGTTAGGTTATAGTCTGTAGTATGTTTTTTAATAGTTTTAGATCAATTTAACAAATATTCTGTGTAGGGCACACTCTACAAGGTCACTCTCTAGAATAATCCAGAATTCAACAAGGTATGTCATTTTTGCTATAACTCCTTTTCTGAGAGGTTCCAAGTAGTGACACCTGGAGGAATTTCATAAAACACACTAAATAACATTGTGTATCAGTTTCATATATTTATACATTACAGGTACAAAGTTATGATTACTTCAAGTTAGGGTTGTTGGCTAATCCAAAACTAGGCATGTGAGACTAAAGAAAAGTTTGATGAAAATGCTAGTCTCTTGTTGTTGAAGTTAAGGAAGG
>SNQJ01S0151147.1:0-23129 GCA_010110895.2 Picea sitchensis
TGAATTATATATTATGTGATATATAATTCATAATACATAGTATATAACATACTCTATATATGTTATATGTTGCTCCCCACACACACACACACACACATATATATAAACCTAACATAAATACTTCAACGTAATATGAACCTTCTATATATATTATATGCAATACATTCAAGATATATAATATGATATTACATTTTATGAACTTTTTTTTCCTTAGAAAATTACGCTTTATATTATAAAAAATAGAAACTGTTTGAATACAAAGATATCATAACAATGATATCAGCTTCAAAAATGTCCAAAATAACCATGCAGTTATCATCTTGACCATTAAAAAAACTTTCAAAAACTACAGGACCATGCAGATAAATGTCCACGCCTCCTAAATACCTAGATCCGTCTCCACAAAGGACAGACCAATCCCAACAAAAGATACACCATGTATTCCTTCACCAAAGTACAGGTGGATCTCTGTACTAACCACCCATATCAGCAAAAAAGAAAACCAAATACAATCCCACTAGTAAAGTTCTAAAAACTGATAAGGCCCTTCATGGTCCTCTTCACACATAAAATAGACAATCTACCCAAGGGATTGATGGAATGCACGTTTGGATAGGTTGTCAACAGCTGTATTCCCTTCTCTGTATACATGAGCAAAAGATATTTTTTGAAAAAAAATTGTAGTCTCCTTGATGTAGTCCTTCCAACATTCCAGTGCAACCACTTGAAGATGACCCTTACCTTTCAGACATTCAATGATAATTTTTGAGTCTCCCCTAATATGAATGTCCACAATTAAAAGGCAAGAGGCCAAAGTGAGAAGATCCCAAGCTCCCAAGAGCTCTTATTTTGTGTTCGTACCGGGCCCATAGTTAAAATACCACTCGTAACATCTGTGCTCACTATTTCTAATAAGTCCTCCAGCTCCACAATTATTCCCCGAAGAGTCAGCAGCCCCATCAAACCATCCCACCACACCATCCTTGACATATGCATCAGGAAATTTTCTACAATGGGTAGCTTTTAAAATATTTTTATAGTCCCCCATCATGAAAATCAATAAGTAATCCGCCTTCTACAAATTTGGGTTCCAATCTTCAAATATCGTCAGATTCTGCTCCTTCTAGATAAACCAATAGATGATCGCGGGTAGGAAAGGGTAGAATAAATTTTGTTCTTTCCGGGACTTAAAACACTTCGCAATTGTATTGCCAGACCACCTACCAGGAAGGTTTAATGTTGTTGTTACCTTTTTTCAAGACTTCCATGGAAAATGACCACTCCACAAACAGATGGTAGACAAACTCCTTGCTAGATTTACATAAATGGAAAAAAATAGTTCCATGAAAACCTCTACGCTAAAGTAGATCCTAGGTAAGAATATTATTCTCTACCATTAACCTGGTGAAAAGATGAATTTTTAAGGGGCACGCCCATGACCACATCTCTTTCCTCCAGCCTCCAATCATAAAACACCAATTCTTTTTTTCCAAGGCCTCATATGCATTCTTGATAGTTAATTGTCTCGACGCATCCCCCCCCATCCATATAATCTTATCCGGCTTTTCCAATAATTGAACACCATTGTTAATGAGCGCAAAGTGGAAGGAATTCCATTCCAATGTAAGATCCCCTTCTAACCCCAAAGCATCGTTGGAGTGCCAATTAGTTCCAATCATCCCCACACGACCTTCACATTGTGCCTAGAATAAGAAATATATGCCTTTCCTATTGAGTGCTATGATCAATTCTTCAGTCAAAACAACCCCTTCCCCCATCCTTAGAATGTGATCTTTGCCTAACAGAATGTGATGACTAGTTCCCGATATCCAAGCTATCCAGTGTAAGATAATGTGCAAAGATTTTAAAAGATGCTTCCAGGTCTAAGACCCTTTAACATCAGATACAATAACCGTGTGAAACCATCTATCAACAGATGCATATGGATAGTATTTATCTTTTAAAACATGGTGCCATAATCCATCTTGCATCAGTTCCCTCAATAGAGTATTTTCCGCCATATCCCTTCCAAATCTTCCCAAGTGCCTCAAACCCTAGCCACCATATTGTTTTGTACATTCTATAAGATGCCATGCACAGATATGGATCTTATTTTTCCTATTGCACCCCGACCAAAGGAAATCAAAGATAACCTATCGAATTCTATGAATAATAGGAGAGGGAAAATTTGCAAGAGCCAGCCAATAGATAAGCTGACTCTCTAACACTGCCTTGATGAGAACAAATAGCCCCCCTATGGATAGACACCTATTACACTAGTGGGTAATTTGAGATTCATGCTTGGCAATTAGCCAATGCCAATCCTTAGACTTGTATCTATCAATCTTCAGAAAATATCCAAGATACCTGAAACCACTAATAAGATCAACAAAGTTATAATGAAACTGAGCCTTTAAAATCACCATATCTTGTTGTTGCACACCGTGTAGTAGAAACAATGTTTTCTTTTCATTTATCTTGAGACCAGAAGCCCTACAAAAAATTTCCAGTACTTTTTTTATTTGCTTCCACTCAATGATGGATGATTTTTTCATAATGAGGATATCATCTATAAACAATAGATGGAGAATCTTAAGAAGCCTTGATACTTTTATGCATGTCAGTAATCCTTCCTCTTGGCTTTTTTTAGGCCAAACTTAAGCCTTCCATAATTAAAATAATTAGCAATAGTGACAATGGACACCCCTGACATAAGCCTCTCCCACTGTTGAAGAATCCTGAAGTCTCACCATTAATCAATATAGCATATGTTGTTGATGTAATACAACCCATTATCCACTTTGTCATAGGTAGGTTGAATCCACATTGAAGCAAGACCAGTCTTAGATAATCTGAGCTGACACAATCATAGGAATTTTTTAAGTCAATATTAAGGATTAAAGCTTGAAACTTTTTCTCTTTGATACTATGCAATCTTTTCTGTGTCGTCCCAATAGCGTCGATAATTTGTCTTCCTTTTAAGAAGCCAAATTGTTCCTCGGATAAGACACGAGAAAAGATTGTTCTAATGCACCTAGAAATTATTTTAGTGAATATCTTATAACAAAGTTTACACAAAGATATCGGGAAGAATTCCTCAAAGGTAGCAGGCCATCCACCTTCAGGATGAGAGCAATAAAAGTCGAGTTGAGAGATTTGTTAACTACACTAGTCCTACGTGACTCCTCAACTGTGTCCACTAAGTCTTTAGGAATCAAATAAAAAAAATGCAAATAGAATTCCATCATCCACCCATCGGGCCCAAGAATCTTGTCCTTGGCGAAGCCCTTTAAAACGTCTAATATCTCCTCCTTTGTAACTGATTTCTCAAGCTGGATGACTTCCTCCTCACTTACCAACCTTGGATATAATCCGACTGATGCAACCTGATCCACTATCATATTCATTCTTGGTTCTTGATAGAGGGTACTGAAATATCTCTGAGCTTCAATCTTTATTGCATCCTTCCCAAAGTGTTCCTGTCCCAATTCATCTTTGATCTCCCATAGATGTTTTTTATTCCGCCTGTAACTGGCGAAGTGATGAAATAATTTAGTGTTCATGTCCCCGCTTTTTATCCATGTCACCGTGATTTTAAGTCACCAACGATCCTCCTCAGCCATAAGTAACTTGTTTTTTTAACTTTTGAGAACTTTCAATCGAGTCATAAGATCAGTACTTTGCTCCATTTCCAAGTATTTCTCAGATAGGTGTGCAATCTCAACTTCTAAAAGTTCAAATTGTAAAAGTTCCTTTTCATTCTTTTCATCCAACCAAATCTTAACCTGTGATTTTAACCTCGCGATTTTTCTAGAAAACCTTCATTGAGCTCCAGCCTCCTCGACTACCTGATGAGAACCCCCAAAAGACCGAACTAAATCACAGAAAGACTCTTCTTGCAGGAAAGCTGGATTGAATTTAAAAGGGTAAGAAACCGAATTATACCCATAATCTATTTGAAGAACTACAGGCGCAGGATTTGATACAAAAGGTAGAACCACCTATGATCTATATTTTGCAACACCATTTAATAGCACTTCTGAAACGTAATCCCTATCTAATATCTTCTGGATCTCCTCCCCCCTCTCCTTCTATTTTTCCAAGTAGGCATTAAAACAACATGCTTAATATCCACTAACCTGTTAGAAGAGATAATATTTTTGAAAAAATCTGCCAAAGGATCAGGTAAAGCCACCTCACCTCACACTTCATCTGCACTGATAGTAAAGTTCATATCCCCCGCAAGGATGAGATTGTTCTATGCAAGAAGGCCTTTAGCATCCACTTGTTCCCAGAAACGCCTATGATCAGAGCACGACCCATATGCATTTATAAAACTAATTTTCCTTTTATCCGGGATGTGGATACCTGTCAATAGAATTCCACCAACACTTAGAAAAGATCGTAGTTCAACAATATTGGGATTCCAAGCCACTAAAAATCCCCCTGATGTCCCAACAGAACTAACAACACTTATCATACAATTTGGGTAAATTGAGCACATGAACATCCTAGCCTTTTCCTCAGAGACTAAGGTCTCTTGGAAAAAGTTATATCCAGTTTGGTATTAGAAAAAAGTCTGCTAATGGTAGGAAATTTTAGGGTGCCACCAACCCCTCTTATGTTTAGAGAGATAAGGATCATATCTTAGCTCTTGTGAGGGATTTTACACCTCTAAGCACCCCCATATCATGAGTAGAAACTGATTGTTGAACCCCCAAAGAAGGTGTTGATCCTAAATTCTTGCATGCACTATGAAGCTTGATAGGAGAGACTTCCATACCTAGGCCCTGGGACCATGCCATTTCCTTCCCTTTGCAATCTCCCTCAGTAGACACATTTTAACCCAGATCGTAGTCAGATCTCCCCTGATATGCTTCCAAACCCCAAAATGTTTGAAGTGTAAATGTGTTGAACCTACACATAATAGATCTAGCTAAACAATGATACACACATTTGCAGAGATAATAGAAGAAATAAGAAGAAGGAGAGAAAGAATGAAATAATTCTCATTAACTGTTATGAATAATGAATAGTTTACACATGATATACTTTGTATAGCTCAATGAGTTTTCACTGGAGGTGAACCAATGCACCATAGTGGTGGTCTAGAGTGATATTGACACACACCAGCAGTTACGGGAGTGAACTTCCACCTATTCTAGTCTCTGAGGCAGTGACGTGAGTGAACTGCGACCTAATTGAGTTAACTAGTCAACTAGTCTTCAGTTAATTGACTGAAAAAAGAGTAGTGAGGAGTTAATGTAGGAAATCAAGGCTAATGCGCCAATCTGGTGATGATACCAAGGCAAGGTCGAATTATCATAGTGATGATCCCAATGTTGCATGGTGACAAAATCAATGCAGCATCTAAACTCAACTCCACTAGTCAAACTGAAGTGTCAACTGAAAGAGAATATTCTCTAGGTGGAATATTCTCCCCTAAAATATAGGAGACTAGATAATGGCTAATTATGACTAATAAACAAGGAAAAGTAAATCCTAGTTGTGTGTGAAGTAACTCCAACACCCCCCCTGAACATCACTATGGTGAAAATAAAGATTGGGTCATGATAATGAGGCCATGTTAGGTACCCAAGTACAAAATATACACTGAAAATAAAGTGAGGAAAGAGGGAAAACCTCATGGGAAACCCCTGCCCTCAAGGTACAATGTATGTAAAAAGAAGAACTACGGTTTCTAGGCAACTGTGTCCTTCACTCCAAGATGAATTCACAGAGAATGGAACTTCTGCTCAATGAAGGTCTTGATGAAGATGTATGTCGTTTGTTCTGCTGAAGGAAAGAACTGTAAGTCAATGATACCCTCATGTACTAAGTCCCGGATGTAGTGCATGTGGATCTCAATATGCTTCGTCCGCTGCCTCTGAAATGGATCTCTATGGAACTTCAAAATGCTATGGTTGTCACACCAGATGACGATCGGACGATGAAACTAAATGCCTAACTCAGTGAGAAAATGTTGTAGCCACATAGCTTGAATGGTTATGTTAACTACCCCTCTGTACTCTACCTTGACTGAAGATAGAGCAATGGCAACTTGCTTCTTGCTCGACCAATAGATAGGCCCAAAACCAAGACTTAGTGAGTAACCAGATGTGGACTAGCGATCAATGTTATCTCCAGCCTAGTCAGAATCTGTAAACCTGATGATATATAATGTAGAGTCATCTACAAAATGAATCCCAAAGGTGATGGTGCCCTAAATGTATCGAAGGATATGCTTTGCAGATTTCCAATGTAGTTCATGTTGCTCCTACATGAACCTAGAAACTGTGCCAACTGCATATGAGAGGTATGGTCTGGAGTGTGTGAGATACAACAAGATCCCCACTATATTTCTGTACAGTGTGTTGTCAACAAGTGGAGTATGCTGGCCATCCGCAAGTTTGAATCCTGATAGGAAAGGAGTCGGAGTAGACTTACAGTCCGTCATGTGAAATATCTCAAGGATATCTCGTGCATACTTGGCTTGATATAGTTTGATGCTTGATGCATCCTGACTAATCTCGAGTCCAAGGATGAAGTGTAGTGGACCCATGTCCATCATCAAAAACCTATCATGTAGAATCTTCTTGACTGGAGCAATCACTGAAGTCGAGCACTCGGTTATCAACAATTCATCGACATACAGAACTCAAAGTAGAAGTGAATCAACCGTCTTGAGCATGTAGACATTCAGGTCTTATTTACAACGTACAAAGTTCTGTGACAACATGTAGGAATCAATCTTTGCATACCATGCCCTCGGAGCTTGCTTGAGGCCATAAAGTGACTTCTTCAGTCGACAGACCAAATATGAGTCCTACATAAATACCTGGGGTTTCTCCATGGAGATCTCCTCAGAGAGATCGTCGTGAAGAAATGAATTCTTCACATCCATCTTATGGACTTCCCATCCCTTGGGTACCGCAATGGAAAGTGCCAACCATATGGAATCCATCTTCACTACTGGAGTGAAAGTCTCATCATAGTCAATACCATGAACCCATTGAAATCCTTTGGAAACAAGCCTAGCTTTGTATCTACTAATTTGTCCATCCACTGTTCTCTTTGTCCTGTAGACCCATCTGCATCTGACAAGTTTCCTCCCAGAAGGAAGGAGAACCAGATCCCATGTCTGGTTCTCGAGGAGGGAGTTGCATTCCTCTTGGATGGCATATTCCCAAAAGGGATTTCCAACAGCCTTACCATAAGACTGTGGATCTGAAGACTGAACCAAGAAAAGATACCTGGAGGGAAATGGTTCATTAGCAGTGAGTGAAACAAGAGGTTCCTAGAAATCAGACCGAGTCATCCTAGTATCTGTTGGATCACCAACGAGATCCCTTGCATCCTGAAGAGTAGTATGTGCCCACTTGGGCCTCTTCTCTGGCTCTGCAACTGCATTTGGATGCTTTGACTCTGCATCTGACTGTATGAACTTTGAATCTGAATCATATGATTCCTTTGAATCATAAATCTCATCTGAAGAAGATTCTTCATGTGCATTCTCATCATCTCGAACAGGTGGAACAATGAAGGTGTCTGCATGTGGCTGCTGAGGTTCATGCGAGAAAATTTCCTTGAATTAGACACTACACTCAATGATGAGCCAGTCCGAGGAAATATCAATTAGACGATATCCCTTCACACCATCGGGGAATCCAACAAAAATGCACTCAGTTCTCTGTGGATCAATTGCCTTCCTCTTTTCAGAGGGAATCCTAGCCCATGCATGTGAACTGAAAATGAGAAAGCGAGTCACTTCCGGTTTGAGGTCGCTCTAAGCCTCATAGGGGGTCTTATCCTTGACATATATATGAGGAGCTTTGTTTTGGATGTATGTTGCACAATTAAGTGCTTCGGTACATAGTCTCTATGGTAGAGACTTTGCATGCAACATGCAAGATGTCATCTCCTTTAGAGATCTGTTTTTCCACTCGGCAACTCCGTTTTACTGCGGAGTATAGGGAATTGTACGTTGCAACTGGATCCCTTCCTCATGGAAAAGATCATGGATCTCATGATTTACATACTCTCCTCTGTTATTAGTTCATAGGACCTTGATCTTCTTTCCGGATTATGTCTCAACCAAGGCTTTGAATTCTTTGAGGTGTTGAAAGACCTCGGATTTTTTCCTGAGAAAGTAGACCCATGTAAAACGTGAGAAATCATTAAAAAAAATGAGAACAAACCTCGCTTTGTTGATTGATGGATGTGGAAAAAGGACCCATAAGGTCACTGCGGATCATATATAAAGGTGTGGAAGCTCGTTGAGAATTTCCTTTGTCGAATTTCTCTTGAGGGTGTTTCCTGAGAACACATCCCTCACACAATCCCTTGGAGAAATGGATGTCTGGTAGATCGTCAACTAATCTGTGCTTTCTAAGTTGTTTCACGTATCTGAAATTTAAATTTCCAAACCTTTCATGCCATATCCTACTACTTTCATTAGCATGAGTAAGAAGTAAAGCATAATTAGGTTCAATGAATTCAGAAAATGTATACAATATAGACTGATGATTTACCTCACCAGTAGAAACCCTGGAGTTGGTTCGCATGTCGTAGATATCCACATAATTTGGTGTGAATATGAATTTATTTCTGGTGCCGGAATTTGTCATTTGATACACAGAGATAATGTTGACATAAAGTTTGGGAGCATGCAACACGTTCTAGAAACTTTCGTTGGTGATTTTAATTCTTCCTTTGTCAGTGACTTTGGCATACTATTTGTCCCCCATCAGAATAGGAGGACCTTTGCATGCATCCAAAGAATAATATAATGCTTTTGATGAAACTATATGATGTGACTCTAGTGAATCAACGATCCAAGCATCGAGAGAGGAGTTGATGGCAATCAAGGCATGGCTAGAATTGTCTTTCTTTGGATTCAAATCTTTTGGCTTCTTCTTCTTGGAAACCTCAGGGATGTGATCTCCAAGGTTGTTTTGATGAAGTATTTGAGACATCATATGTATTTGTTTTTGCATGCATGCATATTCCAAATGGAATCCTTTGTGACAGTATGTGCATTTCTCCCCTTTTATTCCCTTTTCCCATTTGGATCTAGAGGCATCGGTGAAAGGTTTTGTGTAAGCTTCCCTCTTTGGATGTGCATGAGCTTTCCATTTATATTTATATTTATATTTATGATATTTTTGGCTGCCATATTTCACAGTGAGTGCATGTGCCTTTGGGCCTTTGATTTTTCCCATGTTGATGAGCTTGGTTTTCTCTTGTGTCAGGGCTTCGATAAAATCCTCAAGAGAAGGCATCTTCCAGGTGGCTCCTGAGGTGAATCTTTCAGAATGGAATGTTGATATGAATACAGAGAATTTAGGACCAATCTTGGAGAGAATGGTGAGAACCATTTGTTTCTCCTCCAATTTTGCAACCCCGCAAGCTTAGGGTTGCGACAATAAATCCTTGAATTTTGTAAAGAAATCTTAGATATTGTTGAAGATTTTTGGATCCAATGTGAGAAGCTCCACCTCTAGCATGTGTCCCCTCATCTCATCCTTTTTTCCAAATATCCCTTCCAAGGTGGTCCAGGATTCATTGGGAGTCTTACAGGAAGATATGTGAAAAAGGATATTGGGAGAAATAACACTGCAAATTGTTTCGAGTGCCTCATCCATGTGATTTAAATACTTGGATTTTTCTATGGATGATGTCGGTTCTGTATATATATTCAATTTTAACCTGTACAAACCTCTGGTTTGGATATGTATCGATATTTTCTCCTTCCATACAAAATAGTTGTAAGGTGTAAGAATGAATTCTTTTT
Organism: Picea sitchensis; assembly: GCA_010110895.2. Classification (NCBI taxonomy): domain Eukaryota; kingdom Viridiplantae; phylum Streptophyta; class Pinopsida; order Pinales; family Pinaceae; genus Picea; species Picea sitchensis. The sequence goes on from SNQJ01S0151147.1 coordinate 9,794, forward strand.
GGAAATCCATCATTCTGCTGTCTTCAATCTTTTGTACATGTAAAACAATTTGGTGTAGATTTTTCATAGAAGTCCGTTGGCTCTGATACCATGTAAATGTGTTGAACCTGAACATAATAGATCTATCTAAAAAAAGATACATACATCTGCAGATAGAATAGAATAAAGAAGAAGAAGGAGAGAAATAATGAAAGAATTCTCATTAACCATTGTGAATAATGAATAGTTTACACAAGATATACTCTATATATCTCAATGAGTTCACACTGGAGGTGAACCAATGTTCCATAGTGGTGGTCTAGAGTGATTTGGAAACACACCATTAGTTACGGGAGTAAACTGCCACCTATTCTAGTCTCTCAGGTAGTTATGGGAGTGAACTGCCACCTAGTTGAGTTAACTAGTCAACTAGTCTTCAGTTAACTGACTGAACAAAGAGTAGTGAGGAGTTAACTCAGGGAATCAAGGCTAATGCACCACTCTTGTGATGATACCAAGTCAAGGTCTAATTATCATGGTGATATCACAATGTTGCATGGTGACAAAACCAATGCAACATCTAAACTCAACTCAACTAGTCAAATTGAAGTGTCAACTGAAAGAGAATATTCTCCAGGTGGAATATTATCCCCTAAAATATAAGAGACTAGATAATGAATAATTATGAATAATAAACAAGGAAAATACTTAGGAAAAATAAATCCTTGGTGTGTGTGAAGTAAATCCAACACAAAGAGGTGTGGGGCTAACTGATTCTTTAAGAGTCGAGATCAATTCTTCAATATCAGTATTTGGCGACTATGCATTCTTGGGTAAGGTGGATAATAGTGGGGTAGAATTTTCAAGAGTCCCCCCATACTGTTTAATGGAAACCTCAGGCACTGAAGGATTAGGAATAATAGGTAGTAGGGTCTTTGTAATCCTATCAGGACCGAGAATCAACCCACCCAAATCCAGGGTATTTTTTGAGGTGCTAGTAGTCTCAGAAATGGAAAACGTAGAAGAAGGAAAGGACTTATCCAGGAAGTCCCTCTTCCAAGACAAGATCTTAAAATATAAATAAGGGAAGTAAAATTTTAACTTACCGATAAAGGTTCCTGAGAGGAGGTTCGATGAATCTTCTCCAGGCCCCGAAGTAAAAGCTCCCACCTCTATTGAATCACCTTCACTCATATATTGATCATTGGTCTGAGAATCCAAAGAGTCTTCCGCAGTTCCAATTCCGTTCCAGGATGGGCATTGATTTCGGAGATGTCTTGTCCTTCTACATGAGTTGCAACGAAAAGGAAGACCTAGGTAGTCAAGTCGCTACACCATCACTTGACCTCTCCATTCCAATTCAATCCATTCCATAAGGCCTGGGTGGATATCCACTTCAACAAGTACACGTTCCATAGGTTTATCAAGATCGTGGAGCCCCTTTTTGTCAAACTTAAGGAATCGGCCTAGAAGGTTCCCAATATCCTTCAAGGCATTTTTATTCCACTAATTGAGTGGGAGGCCTATTAATAGAACCCAAACATGTCAAAGGTTGAAGTATTCTGTGGCAGGGTCAAAATGGGTTCTCCACCTCTTAAGCATAATGTTGCCTCCCTCAAAGTCTCAAAACCCATTTAAAATGATCTATGTGTCTTCAAGGATCTTGAAGACCAGAATGAACCATCCATGAGGAAATGTGAGGTATTCTAGCTCATACCCAATAATGGGTAACCAAGTTCGCTGCATCTAGGATGAGAAAGAAATACTACTCCTATTATTATAAGAAAACCTCCCAACCAACACAGAGAGGGACAAGTTACAAGTTTCCTCCAAAACGACGTCCATTCCTATGACCAACCTCCATCAAGATTTCTTGGGTTTCCATACCCATGCCACCATTTTTTTTCGTGTTTCCTTCACACACAGTCTCTCCCAAGGAGTGTAATCCTTTTTTGTGCCAAAATACCTACTGTGGTTCACTGATTGTTCATGAACAATAACTTCCTTGTTATCATGAGCACACCCTCCCCATGAAGGCCTCACTTGAGACTCAAAAACCTGTCTCAATCCTAGTCCAGGATCTGAAATGTGCTCTAAACTAGTCTCACCCGATCCCTGATAACTTAGCAGTCTCGCCGAAATCTCATAGCCTAGGCTAGGAGATATATGTTGCTGAGGCTTAGTCCCCATGAATCCATGATCACATAACTTATTCTCCTTTGGTGAAACCAATAAATTCTCTGGTGATGACTTGACTTATGGAAGGATATCCTTCAGAAGATGTATGCCACCTTTTTTCATATTTAGTGCATCGTTAATGCAGAAGGGACGTTCATTCTCCCAAGTCTCCTCATCTGCAATGCCCAAGAAAACGCTAACTTCGTCTGCCATCCAAAGGGAATGATCAACAGATAGAGGGATCAATAGCATAGGGATCTAATTAAAGGGAAATAATGAGCCCAACACATGGATCTCCACCAATCAAATAACATTAAAAACCAAATAAATGTGCAATAAATCCCCCCACTAATAACTACAATGGATTCACTGCTAAAACTAACCAGTGAACCTCCTTCATTGGAAACAGATGATCCAATTCTAAAAATAGTAAAAGTCTCATTAATCCTTCCAAAACCAATTTAAAACATTACTAAAAAGATATCCCACCAAAAAAAACCATTTATCCAAATTCTAATAATAGTAATCCGCCATTGAAAAACTTTTAAGTCAATATCTCTTCATCTGCTAAATATAGTATCTGCCATCCAAGCTCCCTATGTATAGAATCCTCCATCGACATAGTATCTCCAATCTCCATCAATGTACATTCTATGAACTTACTTCAAGTGTATGTCTATATATAATTTTAAATATAAAATGGTTAATATATGAAGTGACATGAATATTTTACCAATTCATTTCAAATTCGATTTAATCTATTATATTTTTTAATTGAAATTTTAAACATAAATTATTTATTGTATGAATGAACATGGGTATATATATATATATATATATATATATATTCAAAATTAAAGTACTTTAAGAGTACTTTACTTTATAAGATATTTATATCATATTCAAAATTGATTTGTGAGTATTTTATAATTATGGGTACTTTTTTCAAAGCACTACTATAGTTAAATATTGATTTTCATCCACTATTTATAATGTGACAAATAAACATTTTTAAATCAAGCAATGCCAACTCATCCTGAGGGGATTACGTCTTTGTTGGATAGACATTTTGGATTCAATTTTCATAAAAATCTGAAGTATGGAGGATATGCGCAACAACAGAAGAAAGAAGACAAGACATGAGCGAAGTGGGCAGTAAAGGCACATGCAGGCTCAGAAGTGCGTAGTAAGAACATACCTAGTAGAGAATAAAGCAGAGAATAAAGCAGAGAATAAAGCAAGAGAATAAAACAAGAGAAGAAAGTGGGAGAAAATGAAGGATAGCAGTTCAACACGCCAAAAGCAAAAAGACGTGAAAAAGTAGGAATAACAATAATTAAGAGTGCAAAAACAACATGTATATGTAAACATGAGTTGTCATGATTCAGATTAATATGTAATCGGGTTTTTGGGACAAGAAAAGAAGGGTTGTGAGCCTTAGAATTTATGTATAAATATGTAATGGGTTGGGTAGATTAGGGGTTCTCCTACTCTGTTATGTTCTATTCAATTTTTTTTGTTGACATGTTCGTGAGGAGAGTGAGAGAATATATTGAGAATGAAGAGCCCATGTATGATTATTAGAGAGAATTCGCGGAGAGAGGCTTTCACTACAGAGCGACTATGCAATATGGAGAGAGAGGTAGCATGATATATCTATTGTAAGCGTAGTGTGCAAGATTGAGACGATTACAAAAAGAGTAATAAATAAGCCAGTCATTGTGGACGTAGCCCAAAGTTGGGTAAACCAAATTAATTACTGTGTATGCTTGTCTTTTATGTGATTGAGCATGAATAATCTCTTTAAACATGTTATACTAGATGTGTCTACTATACCATCATTGTGCAATAGTATGAATGTTATAGTAGATGGTTTATGTCACAATCTATAGTATAATGGTACTATATAGCTAAGTTCACTAAGTAATCAAGCAATAATAAATATAGTATGATGCGCACATAACAGATAAGTAAGAATGATTAAGATGATCACCTGCCATTCCCTCACTATTGCAGAAACCTGGTTCCTGTAGCCCCAATAGATGCCTTGGGTGAGACTTCACTTGCATGCCGGTGATGCCGAAAGGGCTGGTTTCTGAAGGGTTTTGTTGGTTAAGATAACTTTAACCTAGGTTCTTACAACCGAGCGTCGAAAAATGGTTATGTTGTGAGGACCCAGAATCTGTGATTGAGGGAATGTTTTTGAGGTCGACAAAGAAAGAGATCACATAATGGCTAGAAGGGAAGGAACAAGAATTTGATCGAAAAGAGAATAGAAACCCTCATATGAGCAACGAACAATGGATGCAAAGGTATGTGTACACATAATTGCATGAGATTTTCTTTGGATAATTTCTGATTATTTTGACTAAGTGGTTAGAAATATTAGTGGAGAATACTAGAAGGTACCAAACCACAATGCTGAAGAATTGGACTCTTGGGTTAGTAAGGCAGTGGAATTGTGTAAGTAATAAGACTTCTCGTGCAATTTATTTCTTGTTGGATGGTATATTGGGAGGTTATATTATTGTTGACACTTGAATCCATTAGGACCGAAACGACAACCTCACGAGGATATAAATACCCCTGCATTTTTATAGAGGTGGTACTCCTCTTTAGATTTTCTTTGGATTTCTCTAGATTCAAAATGTGGGAATTGACAAAAGTCCATCATAGTAATTAAAGAAGCATAAATGTTGCGATAAAATAAAAGCAATATTTTTAATTTGTTTTCTTTTAAATAAAGTTCCTGAGAAAGGACTAGGAATCACACACTTCACACATTTAAATAAAATAAGCAAAATTTCCTCACATCCATTATAGTTTAAGATAATTATTTCTGATCACATAAAACAAAAAGAAGATGATTTGCATGTAAAAGAGAAGTTTAACAGAGTGGACACATGGGGACCTAAAATAAATATAATGATATATCAACCTCAAATAATTTATATTCTAAAAACAAGATTACAACACAGTTAGGATTGTTCCCAAAGTAGTTCTCTTGAAATTTCTAAAAAATATATAATTTGTTACATATTCTTTGAAATTGTAAATGTGTTTGTATTAAAGATTGGGATTGGGGCTCCCGCGGACCATAAAGAAAATAAATACAAGAACTAATATTTTAGAAGGAAGATAGTGGGAAGTAGAAGAATCAACAAGACCTAGTAAGAAGAAAAAAAGAGTTATCAGTGTTTGGTTAAACATTTCTAGTGAAAGAGGTAGAGTAACTAGATGAAGGACCTGATAAAAAAGAAGAAGGATATGATCAACATAAACTTACTATGATGGTATCTCTCTCTTTCACTTGCTTGCTTGTGTCCTTTTATTGTTTTCATCAATGGTTACAGGAACTGTCTCAACTGATTCTTGCCCTTCATTGGTCAATTTATCAATAACTTTCTTGAATCATTATTTGATGTAGCTTTTCATTGGTGCCATGTTGATTTCATGTTGGATTTTGATGTTTAATAATCCATTGACTTGGTATATATTTCTCAATGCACCAGGAAACCAATTCTTTGCAGTCAAAAACATCAGGAACACAACCTACATGAACAATTCTGGATGTCCAAATTACTTCCTTCTGAGCAGAAGGGGATGAATAGTAAGAATATTCTCTAGAACACTGAAAGTTCTAGTCCTCATGTCCAAAAATGCTCAAAGTATCTTCGAAGAAATTTTGTCAAGCTGTTGCTGCCATAAGTTGACGAGAGCATTCTTTTAATCTAGATAATATTTTAAATGAGTGCTTGAGAGATATAATATAATCTTTCGTAAATAGTTCTTTAATGTGGTTTAATAAAAAATATCCTCGATCCCCTCTCTTATTAATGACGATATTTACAGGACCTACATGATGAGTTATTAGTGGAAACAAATAAGTACAAGATGATACGGGGGTCGGTCAGACTCATGATATGGGAATATGAAGTGAGAACCCATGAGTTTGCCAACCAGTAAACCCATCGTTTTTGAAAAAATGGCTAAGTATATTAATTAGAAAGAGAGAATAGAAGGGAGAAAAGAAAATGGGAATTTGGGTAAGTATAGAAGACGAAAAAGAAATGGACAAAAGAAGTTGGGAAAATAGAAAAGGGGAGGGAAATTTCATAAGCAGGAATTGGCCTCAACAACTGGCTCCAACAGTGAGATGATAACCCCCTGTGGTTTGTCAAGAATCTAGAACCTTGCATGACCAGGTGCTTCCACCTATTGGGCTATGGAGTTAGAGTAAGAATATACAAACTGAAAAATAAAATTATGTACAATAAGAATGAGAAAGTCTTAGGAGAAGAAACCTTTCAAATTTTTCCCATTTACAGGAAGAATTAATCTTTTACCCTTCATGTCTTGGAGCATATAGGAGTTAAAACCCAAGATCTTCTCGATGACGTATGGTCCTATCCAGAGTGCTTCAAACTTTGTATGCGTTGATGGTTTTTCCTTGGCCTTTTTCCAAAGTAACACCAACTTTCCTTTCTGGAAATTATTTACAGTTGTTCTTTGATCAAAACATTTTTTGACACTCTGCTACCTTTGAGAGGTTCGACTCAGGGATTTTCTTCGTTCTTCCTCAAATTTTAATAGCTAGTTTATCCTCCTTTGGATTGGTGAACTCTCTTTTGTATATTCAGTATTAACAACATAAGTCAATGCATTGAGCTTGAGGCTAATAGGCATTTTCACTTCCCTACCATAAACCAATGTATAAGGGGACATCCCAATGCTATCTTTTGGAGTCATTATGCTTGCCCACAATGCATCAGTTAGATTTAGATGCCAATTTGTTTGGTTCCTGTCAATGGTTTTCTTCAGTATCTGAACAATTGTTTTATTTGTGGATTCAACAAGGCCATTACCTTGTGGATAATAATTCGATGGTTGACCCATGATAATTCCATATTCTCTGCAAAACTCTGTAAACTTCGACCCGATGAAAATTGAACCATTAACTGTGATAAATTTGTCTGGGAAGCCAAATCTCGATAGAATATTATCTTTGAAGAACTTAATTAGATATTCAGAATCAACCTTCTTTAATTCCACCACTTCCATCCATTTCATGAAATAGTCTATAGGAATGAGAATTTACATATGCCCCTTGCTAGACTTCGGATTAATTAGCCCGACAAAATCAAGTCCCCATTGGGAGAATGAATGTTATACAATTATGGGTTGTAAAGGCATCACAGATCTCTTCATTTTTCCGGAAAAATGTTGGCACGATACACACTTCGTTATTGTGGCATACGAGTCTTTGAATATTGATGGTCGGTAGAATCGAACCCTTATTGTCTTGTGAGTGGTGGTAGTAGGTGTAAAGTGTCCACCACATATTCCTTCATGGAATTATCTCATCAGTTCTTGGGATTTTTTTTCATCAATGCATCTTTGTAGTATACCATCATAATTTCTCCTGAACAATATATCAACAACTATCACATATTGATTTTCCTTCATCTTCAATGTTCTTCACTCCTTGGAGTTCACAGTGATAGGAAATTTCCCGGTCCTTAAGTAGAATATAATATATCTATACCAATTTGAATCAACTAATGGTTCTCCTACTGAAATTGAAATCATTCCATCCACAAAATAACCATTCGTGGTGATCTTTCATAAACCTTGTCCTTTTATAGCTTTTAAAGGTTTAATATCAATATCATATTCTTGTATCTTTATCAGCCAGTTAGCCCATTTTCCTTCTGTCAATTGTTGATTCAGAAGCATCTTCACTGGCGATGAGGGTATATAGGAGATACCATGGGAGTTCAATATGTACATCTGGAAATGCGCTACTTCTTTTACAAGAGCCAAGGCTTTCTTTTCCAGATCTGAATACCTCAACTCATAGTAATGTAGGGTTTTTCTCATGAAACTTATTGGGATTTATTCTCCTTTGGTATTCTTGTGAGTAAGAACAGATGCACCAATTGTCTCTATACAAAATGAATAGATGATGAAATCCCTTTGAAAATCTAGACTAATGAGGACAGGAGATGTGGTGATTTATCCTTTGATATTATTGAAATCCTCTTGAGTATCCACTTCCCATTCGAACGTCTGCTCCTTTTCAACAACAAATTGATCAACTTTATGATACTTTCATAGTCAGGAACAAATCTTCACAAAAAATTGATCTTGCCAAAACATGATTGGACTCCCTTCTTGGATGTCGAGGGGTTGAGCTCATTTATTGCTTTAACTATTTTTGAATCTATGTAAATCCCTTCCTTGCACACAATGTGTCCCAACAGTTTTCCTTGAGTTACATCGAACAAAAATTTCTTTGGATTTAGAGAGACAACATATATTTTTCATCTTTCAAAACAATTTCTCAAATGATGGATATGATCACCCCTTGTTTTTTAATGCACCGTCAAGTCATCTTGATAGTCTTCCATAAATTTTCCTATCAAACCTCTAAATGCATGATCCATGGCCCTCTGGAATGTGGATGCAACATTCTTCAAACCAAAGGGCATTCTAGCATATGCATATGTCTCCCAAGGTGTGATAAATGTCGTCTTTGCCCTATCTTCCTTAGCCACCAAGACTTGGTTATATCCAGAAATACCATCCAACATGGACATGCAGGCTAATCCAATGACTTGTTGGAAAAGGAATTCCATATTAGGTAAAGGAAAGTTATCCTTTATGCTTGCTCTATTAAGGTCTTTGAAGTCAAAATACATCCATATTTCCATGGTATTTTTTCTTACAATCACAGGATTTGAAAGCCATTCTGAGTCTCTAATGGGATAAATTATTCCTTCTTTCTTCAATTTCTCCAATTCAATCTTTACCAGAGGTTTCAGTTTGGGATTCATCATCCTTATTTTTTGCTTCACTAGATTTGTTTCTTCCCTCAAAGGAATGATATGATGGAATATATTTTTATCATAATCTTTCAAATCATCATAGGTCCAAGAAAACACATCAATGTATTCTTTGAACAAGGAAAGATGTTTATCAACTTCCTCAATGGTGAAATTAACTCCCAAGTTGACATATTTCGGGTAACTGTCAGTTTGAATATTGACTTTTCTTGTCTCTTTCACTTTTCAAAATGAGACTTCTTCAAGGAGATTCTTAGCATGATCATCTTTCGTAAAAAGAGATTCATATTGTATACAATCTTTGGGGACAACAAGCGAGTGATCATCTTCATCATCATCAACATCATCCAACAATTTTTTTTCCAGTTGTTCATCGTTCTCAAATACTTGCAAATATTCAATGTTATCGGGAACAAACGGTCGGAAATATCTTTCTACTTGGAAATAAATTTTTCTTTGGATGTCGTCTGGGTTTGACAATGAGGCCACCAAGACTAATGAATCTTCCTTTTGATTCTTGTCCCTTGGAATGAAAGAACTATTGAAGGAACCAAAAGATTCCATCAATTCGTTAACTCTTTTGAAATATGACTTAAGTCTTTCCTTTTTTAGTTTATAACTTTGGGTAACCTGATTGATCACCAACTCTGATTCACCAGTTACAATTAGATTTTCTATTTTATTTTTGGGCAAGGATCATCCCCTGAATCAAAGCTTCATATATTCATCGTTATTAGTTCATGAAAAATTCACTCTAATAGCATGTGGATGCATAATCTTACCTGGACTCATAAGAACAATTCCAAATCCTTTCCTAGAGCTTGAACAAGCTCCATGGAATGACATCCTCCAATATCCTTCAAACAAACATTACTGATTCTCTATGCCTTGCAATTGCTCTAGGATTTCACCATGTTCCATGTCTAGGATAACATAGTTTCTAATCTCGACATCTATATAATCTTCCATTAATTCATTATCCTTCTTCTTGTAAGAGAAGGGTTCTCTAGTTTCACAAGGGACTTTAATCATTTCTCCTTCCTTGCCTGGAAAAATCATACAAATTAAATAATTCATTATATATCCCCCGATCATAGATGCCCAATATATTCCCAGCACAACTCCATATGTTAGAGGAATGTCTACCACAATAATATTGAAAACGGTAATGATATGGGGGGTTGTCGTAATCCAAGCATAAAAGTCCTTTATTTCTCCATAAGATGACACTTTTCTAGAATCAATTGCATATATAGTTTCACCGGTTTCATAATACTTGGTGAAAATCATGCCCAATGCCTCCATGACTGAAAGTGACATGATATTATTTTTCGTGCCAGTGTCAACTAAAAAATTATGTACTGCAATATCATGATTTTCAATAGAAATGTAAAAGGGAGGAATTTTACCTCTCATCTTGGCAGTGGATTGTCTAGGGATTTGTTTTGGACTGGTAACAACAAATTTTTCTCTTTCATATGGATCGACCAACAATTTCAAAATGTTTTCTCTTTGTTGGGGAATATTCACCACTTCCATAAAGGGCAGGGTTATCCTTAATTTACTCAAATCTTCTACGACATTATATGTCATTTGAGTGGAGTTTGATGTCATGTGTTGCCTTTTACTTCCAACACTATCCGTCACTTTCTAATTTTCTCTTTTCTCATTTTTTTTTCTTTTTGGTTCTCTTTATCAGAATTGCCTTTATTTTTTGGTCTATTTACAAATCCTCTTGTCTGGGCGACGTTTTCTTGCGATTTGGGATCATTTTTTCCTTCTTCAAATATATACATGGATGTCTCACATCCGTCCATCTGCATAGTTTTGGAGCTTTCATTAGGTGAGTAATAATTCTCTTGCTCACTTAACTGCTAATCATACACATCATCCAAAAAAACCACATTGGGAGTAGTGATCCGAAATCGGATCCAGAAGCCTGATAGGGCTTGAAAAATGATCAAAAATGAAAGTGCTCGGAATGCAACGAAACCTATGCCATTGCGTCCGTCTCATCTTCCTAATTCCGGTGATATATTTACTTTGTCAAACGGAGTCCGTATGGAGAAGATATCGCGTTCTGTCTGAAAAGTCAAACAGGGAAAACAAGGGGATGACTGTACAGTCCGTACAGTCCACGTGGCACGTCCGTACAACTGACGTGGCATGTCCGTACAACTGATGTGGCGGTATCAGATTGCGACACGTGGCATCCTGGGATGACGACACGTGGCATCACCAGGAGGTGACATGTGTCAGGCGAATTTGGCCGTTTGGAGGTACGGTTGGACCAGTACAGAGGTGACACGTCTCACCACTGACAGGGTGACACGTGGCAGGCTGACATCAGCGGATGACATGGCAGGCTGACAGGGCGTACGGCAGACTGACGTAGTAGGTCAACGTGGAAGTACGGTGGATGACAAGTGGCAGTACGACAGTCTGACGTGGGCCAATCACAGGTTGACACGTGGCATGTTCTAATTGGTTGGTAAGGGTGCCACGTGGCCCAGTCAAGGGCTGCCACATGGCACCCCATTATTGGTTGATCGGTTTCAATATAAAATTTGGTTTGGCATGGCCGGGGGTCGAACCCACGACCTCCTGGACGACAACGGACTCGCAAGGTTAGGCTAACCATATGGCCGGCAGGTGTTTGTTGTTTATCAATTGGCGCGAATATTATTTGTGTTGAAACAATGTTCAAACAGCGGGAAAAAACGACCGGGGCTTAGCCCCAGCCCTTCGCGCCAACGTAAACGACCATACCATATGACTCGGGCCTTGCTGACAAAACGCGCGGGTTTTTATACCGTTGGCCCGTGGGCCTATTATAGCTCCATACGACCCGGGTTTACCACATAAAGCACAGAGCTGTTGATCCACGAGCCTATCCTTTTAACCATGTGACTGGGAGCAGGCGCGAAAAAGGGGGTGGCCAGCGCATGGCGCTTGGCCACATGGCCCCCCATGTGACTGAAAAAACAGGGGCACACGTGGATAAAGGGGCTAGCGCCCAAATACAATTGCTAAAGTGGGTTTTTTTGTTAAGAATTTGTTTTTTTTTAATTTATTATGCCTAATATTAGCAGATTTCTTCCATTTTTGAGGGATATTGGGCATTTTTGGAGGCCATATTCTTGGAGGAAGTTGGGGATGAGAAACCAACTCCAAGGCTATATAAACTAGGCTTGTTTGAGGCCATGGACAGTCATTTCAGATCAGAGTTATGCTGGAGAAAAGCCAAGCCAATTCAGTTTGATGCAGGGAAGCCTTTGAGGTGGAGACGCTGTCGGATCGTTTCTGGGAGCTTGGAGCATCAGTTTTGCATGTCGTTTTTTCTGCAGGGTTCTAGAGATCTGGGATAACAAGACCAGATCAGTCTTGTAGCCATTTGGCATTGCGGAGATGTAATTTTGAGCACTTGAGAAGAAATAAAGAAGCCTCCCCCACAAAGAAAAGGCCCGGAGACGTAGGCAAAAGTTGTGCCAAACTCCGTTATCAACCTGCGTGTTTATGGTTTGCTGTCTATTATTCATTTCAGATTTGCATATGTGTATTTTACTATCATAATTCTTCTTCTTTCCTCATTCTTTCATTAAATTCTCAATGGTTAATTAATACACGCAATATTAAAACTCAACCATAGTCATTTAAAAGATCCTATGGATCAAGTGGTATCAGAGCTAGTTGATGTTTTGATTTGAGTTGCATGTTAACCAGGGAAAAGATACAGCGTGATGAAGGCGAGCTTGTTGTAGAGAATCCATTAATTGGATTGAGAAAGAGAGCTTCTTTCAAAGAGAAGATGGCATTGGACGAAGGGATTTCTCAAGATGAGAAACAATTCCGGAAAACATTCCATGCTATGTCGGAGATGGTGACAGTTTTGTATGAAGATTATTTAGAATGGAAGTGACCAGTTTTGGGTAATACTTCAAAAGGAAAAAGTGAAGAGGAAGAGGACCATCCTCACATTCCTCCTTCACCTCCATCAACACCTCCTTCTTCTCCTTCTTCTTCTGCAAGTTCAAGTTCTAAATCTAATGAGAAGAAAAATGTTCATAAGCATAAACATGAAATGCCATTGTTAAAACTTGATGTAAAATTTGAGTTGCCCATATATGATGGTGAAGTAAATGCAGAAAAACTTGATAACTGGATCAGACAGATGGAGGTATATTGCAGTGTGCAGCAAATCAAAGATGAGGCCACACAAATAAAATTGACATCTTTGAGACTTGCAGGTACAGCTCTTATCTGGTGGCAAAGCAAGCTGCAAAAAGGAACACAAGATGTGGGTAAAGTATTTCCATCATGGAAGAATTTTATTT
>SNQJ01S0151148.1:0-23128 GCA_010110895.2 Picea sitchensis
AACAACCAATCTTCCAACATAAGTTGCACTTCATGAAAGATGGGTAACACAAAATTATAATGAATATCTAATGCCAAATCATAAAAAGAAAGAGTGGAAAAATTATTGATTTAAATAATTTCTCGGAAGAATCAATGTGAATTGTAAAAACCATTGATTTAAAGGAACTTTATTTTTTAGGGATTATTTGGATTTTTTTAAGATCTAAATAATTTAAAATATTTTTTTATTTTTTCTAAGACTATTTGGAAGTTTTTGACATCTAATTTTTTATAAGATTATTTGGAAGTTTTTGACATCTAAATGACTAAGTTGCACTTCATGAAAGATGATGGGTAACAAAAAAAAATTTGATTGCATTTTGCCCATCAAATTCTAACTCTCCTTCCCTAGAATTATAAATCCTAACGTCTTTTATTAGAGGATGTGATTAGGTTTTTTAAATGTTAATAAAAGCACTATCATAATCCCTCTTTCTATTTTTGAAATATGGTGCTTAGAAGTTTGACCATTTTAGTTTCCATCCCTTATCATTATTGATTCAACCATGAAACTTTCACAACACGTAAATCTCCATAACCATATGTCATATCGTAGTGTAAATCAAGACTCTTTGCGTGATAAAAAATGGGAGAGTATGCATAGTTTCTTCAGACACTAAAACATTGTTACGGATATCTTATTCAATCATGAAATAGTACAATATACATACATCAAACTTTGTGTAAAGATAGACACCCTATCTTAACCACACCAACAACTTGTTGAGAGAGTATCTCAACCACACACCAAACTAGGAGCTAACTAGTTGGAGAGAATATCTCATGTCCAACTAGATCTAACAACCTCCTAAATGTTATAATCAAACCATATAACTGATACGTTAACAAATTGCAACCTTATGGAATGATGATGAATCACATATTAATCAATAAGAAAAGTAGGAGTTAATAATTCCAACATACCCTCTTACCGAGTACTTGTCTTGATCTTTATCAGGTAAGGTCTTCATCAACATATTTAACCATTTCAAAATATTCAGGCTTCAAACACTATCAAGTTGTCTCATATTCTTCCAAAAGGTATAGTCTTTGATTTGTGACCTAATTTTCCTAGCACCATTGGACACCATTGGCACTTGTAATGTCTCATGACCATTGTAAAGGAATAACGCCAACCAAGTTTTGGATCTCCCCTAAACTATTAGATAATAATCCCCCCCTGCATATATCACAACCCCAATGAGGCATATTTTCTCCAATCCTCTAACATCTCAAACTATTTGAACAAATATCCATCTTGAGTTGAAACTGAAATCCCCCCTTCGGTTTCACTAACAAAATTGCTTTGAACTACTCTACAAGTTTACTGAATCTTGAAATGCTTTCTCAATGTTGGCAATTTGATTCTAAATCACTACAATACATTGCATATTCTTTGAAGGGGAATATTCTTTCAAATATACCTTATTAGTTGAATATATGTTGTTGTGAGGGACCTTTGAAAGTCCTTAAACAAAACCTTATTCTAAGCAACAAAAAATAAGAAAAAAAAAACAAAAACAAAACTAGCTATGCTACCCTATCCTATCCTAAACTAGCTAGTGGCATATGTAAGTGAGGTAAAATCATAATGCTAATGAAGCCAACCAAGGATCTCAAAACCTAAGGGAAAATTAGAGCTTTGCATAGGTTTGAATGGATAAAATGTTCCATTACAAAAGATTGAAAGAATTACAGTATTGGAAAAGTAATTCATAACAAGAAATAGTAGGAACTTACCACTTTGTGGAAAACATTAAGAAAACGGTGGTTGCAACCAAGTTCCAATGATGTCTTGAAATTTATTATGATCAATATCGAAATCTTGAAAGGAATCTTTAGGCAAGTGGTGTTCATTTTCATGTTTTAATTTTGAAAACAAAGTTATCGACTTAATGAGAATTGTGACCTCAAAACGAGAACTCTAGCTCTCAAAACCCACATTTTTTGCATAAAAAGTACATAAATCCACCCCCAAATCAAAAAGTGGTGCTACTGGTGGCACCCTTTTTATTCAAATTTAGAATTAGAAAAACTTTATGCCATGGCTTCAAATTCCTGTAAAATTGCAAGCAAAAATCTTAAAATTGACCCCCAAATAAAAAACTGATGGTCACAACATCACCTCTTTTTTTTTTAAGTTAAAATTACAACTTGTTTGAAATCGTGGTCTTGAAAATCAAGTATCATTTTGAACAAAAACCTTAAAATCAACTTCCAAAATCAACACTAGTACTAGGTATAACACCCTCTTTCTCCCAGGGTTAACATTACAACTTATTTGAAACTGTGGCCTTGACCGTTGGTGACATTGTCAACCGAAACCACAAAATCATGCTCTGAATCAAAAAACAATGTTACAAATAGCACATTCATTTTTTCTTTAGGCTTAAAATTGTGATGGTTTTAAAGCCATGGTTTACAAAACCAACAACGTTACAAACATAATCACAATATATATAATGAAAAAATCATGTGGGGTAAAATCATGAAGGTGGGTAACACTTTTGTGAGAATCGAGTCTCCAAAATTCCTAGTGACCTTTTTTTGGCCGAACTACTAATTCTTTCGGCCAAAAGACAGGTGTTTTTGGATGAAAAATTTTTCAGTTGAACCTTTCGACATAAAATCAAATGGTACCATGACAATGGCCTCAACTGTCGTGTACCATATTAGCCAGATGGATTTTTTTCACCCAGTAACATCTTTTCGGCCAAAAGAATCTAGAAGGATTTTTTTTCATCCGGTAACATCTTTTCAATCGAAATATGTTTTGATCAAAAGAATCTTTCAGCCTAAAACGATTTTCGTCCAAAAACACCTTTCAGCCGAAATGTTTTTTACGTATCCCCCGCACATCAGTCATTTGATACTTTTTCGAACTGTTGAGATTCTGGTGGTGAGATTCATTTATCGTTTTAGTTGGTTGTTGTTGGTTACTATTAGCATTAGTGGCTACTGGTGGTGGTTGTTGTTGGCGATGGTTTGTTGTTGGCGATGGTTGTTGTTGGCGGTGGTTGTTGTTGGTTGTTGTTGGTGTTGGTTGATGTTGGTTGTTGTTGCTTTCTATTGTTTCTTGCTGTTGGTTGTTGTTTCTTATTGTTGTTGGTTGTTGCTGCTTCAGGTTCAAGGTAATTCTAAATCGTTTCTTAAATTAATTTAAATTTAATTTATTTAGATATTTTATGTTTTAGGAGGTGGAAAGGGCCAAATTCGGCCCTATACATGGAAAAGGTCGAATTGGCCATGTCCATGTACAGGGGCATGCCTGTAATGATCTGAAATGATCTTTTAAATGAATATGGTTGAGTTATTATGCATGTGTTTATTATCCATTTAGAAAGCTTAATGAAAGAGGAAGAAGATATGAGAATATATCATAGCCATAAAACAATTTACAGATCTAAACATAAGCATGAATAAAAAAAAAACCATAAAAAGAGAAGTGATAACGGAGTTCGGCAATCTCACCTACGTCTCCGAGCCTTTGTCTCAGTAGGTGAGGCTTCTTTATTTATGCTCAAAGCTCAATAAGTACATCACAGTAGAGCAATAAGGATACAAGACTAATCTGGTCTTGTTCTCCCAGATATATAGAACCCAACAGAAGAAACGACACTCAAAACAAATGGTCGGAGCTCCCAGAAATGGCCCACAAAGGTGCGCTCCTCAACAGCTTCCCTGCATAAAAATGGCTTTGGCTTGGCTTTCCCTCAACATAAATCTGGTTTGACTGTCCTGCATGGCCTCAATAAGGCCTGATTTATATAGATCTAGGGTTGGTTATCATCTCCCAACTTCACCCCAAGATCTGGCCTCAAAAAGAGCCCAATATCCCCCAAAAATGGGCAAAACCCTCTATTTACAGGCCTAAAATCAATTAAAAATCCAAAACCATAGCATAAAAACCCACTTTGCAATATATTATTGGGATTAGCCCCTTTTGTTGGGCGCACTCCTCTAAACTCAGTCACATGGCTTGTAATGTGGCCAAGCGCCAACCCAAAGGGATGCGCGATGGCCCATAGTCTGAATACAATGGTCATGTGGTGATAAAGGATAGTACTACGCTCCTATCCGAGTTCCTAACCCATGGTTCCAGCTCCCTTAACCTATGGAAAAGGGTGCTACAATTGTGCACTTGGGTGGTTAAAGGAATGGCACCTGCACCCTACAGAGTATGGTTATATGCTGAACAAAAAGACGCAGACATAGGTACCAAAGAGACAATGGGTTGGGGCTTAGCCCCAGCCCCTTTCCACCCTCCATATATTCACATGCACTTTATTTAATATAAAGTGGGATTGGTATACTAAGTCAGATATTTGGCGCAATGGTAATCCACCCCTTTCTCAAAGCATTGTTCGACAAATATGTCAAGGGGTCGAACCCCATGAACTCCACATAATTTTGCCTTTCAACTAGTGATGGGGTGCCACGTGACACCCTTTCATTGGTCCTCAACGATGCCACTTGTCAACGTTGTATTGGTCCACCATGTGCCACTTGGCGAAGTGGGATTGGTCCTTTTCACTGCCCAGCCACCTTGTTGTTGTGTTGCCACATGTCACTTTGCTGATGTCAGCAGGACGTCATGCTGACATCATCATTGACTTTTTCCAGTTGGCGTGTTGACTTTTTCAAGTTGGCGTGCTGACTTTTTAACTATTTGGGAAAACGGTCAGAGTGCGATAACTCTCGCATACAACGTTCGTTTGAGAAAGTAAATATATGGATGGAATCAGTGTGACAAGCCAGTCGCAATGGAATTGGTTTCATTCAATTCCGAGAACTTTCATTTTTGAGCCTTTTATGGACCTGAGAAGCCTCCTAGATCCAATTTTGGATCACAACTCCCCACTAAAGGACCTTTTGGTCCCCAAAAGGTTATTGACTAGTCAACAAGCTCGGGATAGGCTACCCTGTTTGTCCTCTATCTCTGAACTCTTTCATGTGCACCTGTCTTATCAGGATCAACTGTAACACAATCATGACAACTGATAGCATATTGTTAGCCATTTTAACCTTGTCACATTTTATTGAAGCCACTATCATCCATGTAGACAACATTACTAATGATAGAATAAAAAATACGACTATAAATGAGTTGATATACTTGTAATGTTTGCACGACACGAGATTATCTTGAAGCAAACTGTGATTGATTTTCAATTCAACAATTATTTCCTATTCTTGCTTAAGATCGATTACTTCATTTGAAACAATTATTAGTTTGTTGCTTTCTTGAACTGCCTTATTTAATTGTTCCATTGTTTGAAGTGTTTTATTTGCCTTAACATGATGAGCATGAACCACATAATTTTGACCTGCTTTGGTTAATTGATATTGATTCTTTGTCCTGTAGAAGATTGCTTTACGATCATATAAGTATGGATTACCTAAGATCATTTCACATTCACTTAATGACACTACATAACATGTTACCTCGTCCACATACTTAGGTGAATTGCAAATTTGATTGTGCAATTCTTTTTTATGTGCATTTGATGATGATTGCTTATCCATTTAAGTGTGTATGGCTTATGATGTACTTGTGTTTTTAACCCTAATTGCTTAATCAATTCTTCTGAGATTAGATTAGATTGAGATACACAGTTGATTAATGTGTCTATGTTAGTGTGTCGCATGATTACCCTTATATGAAACAAGTTACTTCTATAATCAATTCCTTCACCAATTTTACCTGTCATACCAACCAATGAGACATTTGATTCATCACCTGAATCTGATCCCAAGTCTGTGGGTATTTTTGTCACTGCAACTGTTTTCTTCCCTTTCCTTTCCTTAAACCACTTTGGCCTCTTCTCGGGATGCAACTGCCAACATCTGTCCTCATCATGCCCCTCTTTCTTGCAATGCTTGCAAGAGGGCTTCTCTTCCTTTCTCGTCACTGCATTTGCCTTTTTTCCATGCCAGTTCCTCTTATCCTCTTTCCTTGAAGAAGATTCCCCTGATACACCTACTTTCCCTGCTTCAATATATGTCGCTTGAGCAGAAACATCATCAAGGTTAGTGGGTCCAAACATGAATACAATATTTCTAATATGTGCAGGTAAACCTCATATATACTTCCTAAGGGTTTCATGTGTATGTAAAGCGATATCTAACATCAATGCCATTTTTCGAAAGCCATATGTGTATTCTTGCATTGTCTATCCTTTTCTTGGTTTTAAATCTTGCCATTCAATTAAAGCTTTGTCTTTATAACCCAAAGAATAGAATTTCTTTCTAAGTGCAGAAAGGAAACTTTTCCATGATGGAAATACATTACCCACTTGCTGCGTTATGTTTTGCAACTTGCTCTGCCACCAAATGAGTGTTATGCTTGCAAGTCTCAATGATGCCAAATTGATTTGTGTGGCCTCATCCTTGATCTGTTGCACACTACAGTAAACCTCCATCTGTCTGACCCAATTGTCAAGTCTCTCTGCATTAACTTCACCATCATATATGGGTAATTCAAATTTAACATAAAGTTTTAATAATTGCATTTCATTCTTATGTTTATGAACATGTTTCTTTGCATTGGATTTAGAACTTGAACTTGAAAAAGAAGGAGAAGAAGGAGGTGATGATGGAGGTGAAGGAGGATTCTGAGGAGGATCTTCTCCCTCTTCACTTTTTCCCTTTGAAGATTCACCTAGATTTGGTTTCTTACGTTCCAAGTAATCCTCGTATAAAACTTTCATCATCTCAGACATGGAAAATAAATCTTTTTGAAACTCTTTCTCATCCTGGGAAAGTCCCTCTTCCGATGCCATCTTCTCGGTGTGAGAATCTCTCTTTCTCAATCCAATTAATGAATTCTCTTCAACAAGCTCGCCCTCTCCACGATGTAGCTTTTCCCTGGTTAACATGCAAAACTCAAATCCAAATGTCAACTAGCTCTAATACCACTTGATTCGAAATTATCTTTTAAATGATTGTGGTTGAGTTATTATGCATGCATTTATTAACCATTTAGAAAGATTAATGAAAGAGGAAGAAGATATGAGAATATATCACAGCCATAAAAAATTTTGTAGATCTGAACATAAGCATGAAGAACAACAAACCATAACAAGAGAAGTGATAACGAAGTTTGACAATCTCGCCTACGTCTTCGGGCCTTTATCTCAGTGGGTGAGGCTTATTTATTTCTATTCAAATCTCAATAAGTAAATCACAACAATGAAATAAGGCTACAAAACTAATCTGGTCTTGTTCTCTCATATCTCTAGAACCCAACAAAAGAAACGACACTCAAAACGGATGACCGGAGCTCCCAGAAATGGCCCACAAAGGTGTGCTCCTCAACAACTTCCCTGCATAAAAATGGCTTTGGCTTGGCTTTCTCTCGACATAACTCTTCTTTAACTGTCTTGCATGGCCTCAAAAAGGCCTAGTTTATCTGGGGTTGGTTATCATCTCCCAACTTCCCCCCAAGACCTGGCCTCAAAAAGAGCCCAATATCCCCCCAAAATGGGCAAAATCCTCTATTTACGAGCCAAAAATCAATTAAAAATCCTAAACCATAGAATAAAAACCCACTTTGCAATATATTATTGGGCTTAGCCCCTTTTGCTGGGTGCGCTCCTCTAAAATCGGTCACATGGCTTGTAATGTTTCCAAGCGCCAATCCAAAGGGTTGCGCACTGACCCATAGTCCGAATATAGTGGTTATGTGGTGATAAAGGATAGGACCGTGCTCCTATCCGAGCACCTAACCCATGGTTCCATCTCCTGAAACATATGGAAAAGGATGCTACAATTGTGCGCTTGGGTGGTTAAAGGAATGGCGCTCGCGCCCTACAGAGTATGGTTATATGCTGCACAAAAAGCCGCGGGCATAGGTACCAAAGAGACCGTGGTATGGGGCTTAGCCCCAACCCCTTTCCGCCCTCCATATATTCATATGCACTTTATTTAATATAAAGTGGGATTGGTATACTAAGTCACATCTTTGGCACAATGGTAATCCGCCCCTTTCTCAAATCATTGTTCAGCCAATAGGTCAAGGGGTCAAACCCCATGAGCTCCAAATAATTTTTCCCTTCAACTAGTGATGGGGTGCCACATGGCACCCTTTCATTGGTCCTCAACGATGCCACTTGTCAATGTTGTATTGGTCCACAATGTGCCACTTGGTGAAGTGGGATTGGTCCCTGACACTGCCCAGTCACCCTATTATTGTGTTTCCATATGTTACTTTGTTGATGCCAGCATGATGACGACGTCCGCAGGACATCATCCTGACATCATCATTTACTTTTTCTAGTTGACCGGTTGACTTTTTAGGTTTTTGGGAAAACGGTGAGAGTGCGATAACTCTCACATACAATGTCCGTTTGAGAAAGTAAATAAATGGTCGGAATCAGCGCGACAATTTGGTCACAATGGAATTGGTTTCATTCAATTACGAGAACTTTCAGTTTTGATCTTTTTTTGGACCTGGGAAGCCTCCTGGATCCGATTCTGGATCACATAGGAACTATTTATTATTTAGATCATTTTAAAATATAAAACTCATGTTATATATATAAATTTTTCACATTATTTAGGCATCATTCTCTTTAATTTAGTGTAAAAAATAGTGAAGTTATTTACATGTCATTCTTTTTCATTTAATATTCAAATCATTTTACAATATAAAACTTATTATTATGGTTAAAAAAAAATCATATGAAACTCATAATGTTTAAAATCTTTTTTCAATATAAAAATCATGATGTTTAATAAGTTTTCAGGCTTGAATTCATACATGTCCATGTACAGGGTTGAATTCGGGCATGTCCCTGTACATGGACAAGGTCGAATTCGACCATTTCCTAGTACATGGACATGGACGAATTACATGTTAGTTTACACAACTTGCAACATGTTAGCTATTGACTAGTAATCCCATTGATTCACTCTACTCATTACTATAAGGATATGTGCATTGTACTATGAGTAAACATATACGAAATACTTGTAATTAACATGTGCTTCTTTCCTGCTTAGTATTGAGATCATTATTGACTTGTTACGTGTACTCATATAACTCAATCATGCTAATCACTACTACTAATTTAGTCTTGTTAAGTAAGTATAATAGATTAAGTAACACATGCTTGGTTAATATGGATAAGCTTATGATCCTAATCAACCTTATTACTTATACAAGTAAGAGTCATTATGATTAACACGGGGGTCGTTGGTTGTTGCTACTTCAGGTTGAAGGTAAATCTAAACCGTTGATTTTAAATTAATTTAATTTTAATTTATTTATAAATTTTATGTTTTAGGAGGTGGTCAGGGATGAATTCGGCCCTGTCCATGTACATGGGCAGGCCCAAATTCAACTGTGTCCATGTACAGGGACAGGCCCAAATTTGGGCATGTTTCTGTACATGGACATGGCCAAATTCGGCCATGTCCCTGTACATGGATAGGGCTGAATTCGACCTTGTGCCTATACATGGACGCAAATAAAACAACGCTTCATTTAATTTAAATAAAACAATGTAATTACTTTATTAATTTACTTGAGGATAATTACCCTTGAATTATTGACCATTACAATTTGTAAGTGTGGGAATATAGGTTATAATAATGTTTTTAAAGTCACTTACTATAACAGATACTATGTTCTCAATCAAGTAGGTATAATTAAATGAGTATATGCTCATATGAAAAACCAATATCCTCCAACAAGAAATAGAAAATACCACATAGCAAGTAATAATAATAGAAATGAAATTACACTAGACAAGAAATAAGAAACATAAAATAAAATGCATGTAGCGATACTTTTGAAACATGGGTCCCTCCTCCTTCAGAAGCATGCCACAAAGATTAAATCAAATGTAGTAGATAATTATTGAGCCATAAGCATGAAGTTGAACATATATATTACTTCTGGAAATTCACAGAGTGAATCAACAAAATTACGGATCTCTTTCATCATTATCGCTAGCTACCCGAGCCTCTATTTATACATTGGATTTTATAATGATTACATTTGATAACATCTCATCCTACAATATTTGATTTGGTGGGAATGAATACAACCTAGTCAGATCCTATAACTAATATATCCCAACATCTATGTGTTATTCTTAGCATGAATACAACTGACAAGATCACATCTTCTTCATACAATCTCTCTCCATGATTTCATAAAACCTTGTGCATGAAATCATCCCTTGACACTTGTTCTGTTGATTTGAAAACTAATTTTTATGAATTGGAACCCTTAGCCTTCTCCTGAGTTTATTCGATAGTTGACTGGTCTCTCCCATCACCTTAGATAAGTGTGTTTGACATTAGGAAGAAACCTAAGCATCTTCACGACATGTAGAGTATCCTCCAAGTGGCCAATTCTGATTCCACCTTGTGCTAATATCAAAATTGATGTCATTTACAAGAACCTATGTTTCTTGTAACATACAATTATTAACATTTAAAAAAATGACTTTAACATTATTTAAACATTGAATAACAAGAACTAGAGATTAAATAAAACCTTAATACTTGAGATTCTTTTGAGTGCCATATATTGCAAGAATAATATGAATTTGGATGAAGGAGAGGAAATTTGGTAAAAAAGGAAAGGTTAAACATGTAAAAAGAACTCAATTTATAGTCAAAATAGGGACAAAATGAGATCCCATCATCTCCCCCATTGAGGATGTTGCATGTCCTTGTGCAACCTGCTTAGATATCCTTTGGAAATCTAAGATGCACATTACTCCAATTGTAAGAGAGATGCCCAAAATATTTGTTTGTGTAATATCATAAACATATGGCCATCTCAATCCATGTTGCAATTTCTTCGAACTCATTCCTATTTTGCACAACTTTATAGCCCTTTATGGAACACCAAAGTAGTGGAAAATGAAATTTGAGTCCAATCCACTTAGTCCCATTTCTCCTTGAAGAATATATGTAAAAATGAGTTATATTTAGAGCCGTATAAAAGATATGTAAAATGAGTTATATTTAGAGTCAGATAAAAAGAGAGAGGGTAACCCATTGATATTTACTGCTCTTCTTCTTTTATTTTGTTTCTTGTTTAAGTACCAAGACGATTATGTGTGGAATCTCTTCTCTCCCAGGATGGTCCATGAGACCTAGGAGCAATTAAGAAGAAGGGCATGATCACATCATTGATCTTCCTCATATGTTGGGATGATAAAAGCTTGTAAGTTATATCATGAGACTCATGTGGACATTTTTCCATTAAAGAAGAACTTACCTTGTTGACTTTGTCTTGAAACCCCCCTTGCTTGAGTTACGTCCCCCTTAATTGTTGTGTGGGTTTTTGGTTTGGTTCTTTGCTTCTTCCTAAAGAAATTTAGCCGCATTGACATTGAATCCCCTCTCCTTGACTTGTCTTTTTCTTTTTGACTTTTATGATTTAACAATTAATATTTTTTGTTATAAAATATTATTTGTTTAAACGATTTAATTATTAGGGTTTAAACCTAACCCTAAAGTTAGGACTAATATGCTAGCCCTAACCTACCTACCAAAAGTATAAAATAAACCTATCCTCACTCTTTACACACACACTCTCTTCTATGCCAAGTTTTGATCTAAGGTTTTATGTGGCTTCTTCTTTTCTAGATTGTTGAGTGGATGCGGCCCCTCTAGGACAGGTCTTCTTGGTGTATTAAGCCACTGTGGGTTTACTTCTCCAACATATTGCTACCATTGACCCCTAAGGGTCTGTTGTGCTACTTATATGTCTAATATAATGCACTCATTAATTATCAATCCAGGATTCGTAATCAACAGAGTTACAAGACACCAGTAAGAACGGTAATTTCTAATGTCACGAGTGCAGAATCAAACTAGATTATGTATGCTGGAAACAAATCAAAATAGCAAACTACAATGCACTTGGTTGTCTTTCACAGAGAGGCTATTTATTCCATTATGGCACATGGAAGTATGAGATGGAATTGGTTTGATAGATCAACTCTGATGTCTGACCTAGAAAACTAATTATGCAATCCACACTTTCTGAAAGGAAATCACGCATCAATCAACATAGCATGGGTAGTTCAACAGTCAATATGTTGGTTCTACTGTGGTTCACACTGAACTTCACTAGTTCTTCTCCAAGTAGTTTTGACTATTGTTGCCAACAGCTATGATCACTCAAGGAAATCAAATTCATGAGAACAGAAAACAAAGCATATGCAAAAATAAAGCAATTAAAGATCTAAGCAATTATAGAATGGAAATATTAATATAAGATGCACTACTATCATCTAACAGAGTTAAAGCTTTAGCTAATTCAATGTTTATACTATTGAAAACAAACACTAATGCTAATCTACAAAGAGGCTGGCCTTTGTTGGGCGGTGGGCCCTTGCCGCTTCAACAGGTCAGCTGCTGAAGTCTACATGAAGCTTGCTTTTAACACACACATTACTCTCACTCACACTTCAAAACATAAAATCAAAACTCTCTTTAACAACTCGACTCATTCTTAATCATAGATAATCAGAATATGGAGATAAAATGACTTTCCATTAATCTTTACTCAGAAATATTTTATGTACTATCATACGTTGCTTACATATTGATGATACGCTAACTCTCCTACTCTTCTACCATCCTTGCCACAACTATTTAATAGTCTGAATCGTGAAACACGAGGCGAAGTGAATTGCAAATCAATCAGTTGTTAAGTTTAATCATTCGGTTACATCTTTAGCCTCATCCTCATGACACGAAGTGCATGAGGATGAGGCAATTAACAAATTGTTCTTATCGTAGCTTTGCTAAACAAATAGACATCCACCAATTGACTTAGGCGAGATCTGGCACATAACTTAGTGCATTAGGCTCTTCCAAATTAGTACTGGATCGTAACAGGCAGATGGTACCGGATCACGACAGGGCGCAAAAGGTGGTACCGGATCATGATAAAGCATGGTCGTTGGTACCGGATCATAACAGTGTGTGTTCGTTGGTACCGGATCACCATAGGTAAGATTTAGTACCGGACGCGTTTGTTACCGCATTCAGACAGCAACAGTCTTGGTGCACAGGTACCGGATCACGACAGAGCTGGTACATGAACGCTAGACATCTAGAGGTCAACGATTCACATATGACAAATCGAGCATTAGTACATGAAATATTTAATTCCTTAACTCAATAAACCACAAAATACATGAATTAACCATACTTTACCTTATGACCTTATCACTGGCAATTGGTAGCGTTCTTGTCATTCACTCAAGCTTTAGGTAGGCCCAAAGAGGTATAGGTGAAAAGTAAAATAGGGTAATAAGAATGTCAATTTCAAGTCTCAACAGGGTCTTTTCCAGCCTGTCGTAGGTCTCTTCTTGGTTGTTGTTTGGGGTTTCTGGTTCTCCTTGTTGGTGTCATCCTCCTCTTCTCCTTGTTGGTGCCTCCCTCCTCATCTCCTTGTTTATTCTACCCTATGTATGTTGTCATTGTCCTCTTCTATTGCTGGTTCCACCTATGTATGTTGCCTTACCTTGTAGCTCTTAGTACCCTGAAAAGGGTTTGATAGGAAAGCCCTAGAAATGTTAATACTTATGTCTATTGTTGTAGCAATTATGTATTTTTTTGACAAACTTTATTAAGGTTGTTAGTGACCTCTCTTTCAGCCACTAGACTAGACAGCGGTGTCATGTTTCAACCCTTTTACTTGATGATTGACATGCTGGTTAATTTTCTGGTATTTTACCCTAAATGTTCTTCTTGGAAATTTGTTCTAAGGGTCATGATGAGATCTTCTCTGAGGGTTTGATCAATGATCCCTTAAAGCATTTTCTGAGCATACATCTAAGAGGATAACAACAACATATCAGGTAATATTGTTTCTTGTTTCAGCTTAGTAAATGTTATGTCAGTTATTGTTTTTATGCTACCAGATTATGGATTAGAAGTTTTAATGTCTTGTTGATTGTAAAATACAAGTAGCTAATGTTTAGAAATTAAAATAAATATTTTTGTTTTAGCTAGCTATATTATTTTCCCTTAAATTTTAACATGTTACACATAGATTATCTTATAAATTACCTTCTACAATTTACACATAGATATAGATTATCTTCTACATGTTACATTTTTTTTTGTATTTAAATATTTTCATGTTCATTATATATAGCATCATAGTAAAAAAGTATAATTGTTAGTTTTTTCAATATATGTCTTTGATGCTTTGACGTTGTTATAAATGCTTAAATGCCTTCAAGTTGTTTTATAAATTATATTTCCATTTTATGTTTCTATAACTTATGAACTTTCACATTCATGGATTTTCAAAGGATATCAATCAAGGCAAGATGTCGAGACAAGAGTCTCCAAAAATGACTCGCAAACACTCTAGTCTATCCTATGAAGGAGGAAGAGGAACTCATTCTTTGAATGAGACACCGAGGACTTCGGAGACCCATATCTTAGCAAGGAAGGGAAACTTGAGAGGGACAACTAGTGACCAAAGGAAATCTAGTCAGACGAGGAGATTATCAAATGAATCTGTGATTAGATCATCCAGACAATGTGCTCAAAATAGTCCTATGGATGCAAATTTCCTAGATAGGTTTCAAATTAATACTCTAACATCGGAGAATGTAGGGAATACATCACGAAAAGAAAATATGTTTGGTAATTTTTTTTATTTTTTATTTTTGTGTATTTATGTTTATGTTTTATATGTGTGTGTGTGTGTGTGTGTGTGTGCGTGTTTTATGTTTTTTTTTTCTGTTAAATGTTGTAATTAGTTTCAAATGTGTATGTATAGAGGATGAGTTTAATGTGAGAGAAGATAATGAAAGAGAGAGTGGTTATCATGAAGATTTTGATGTTGGTGAAGAGGGTGAAGGTGGATTCAAGGGGAGTTATCAAGAAACAAAAGATTACATGCTTACATCCACCTATCCCTTAGATGTTGGTGTTGAGCTTCCTTGGGAAGGGTATACTGAAGTAATATAAGATAATACTCCTTCCCGCCCATCTTTTTTTGTTTTTTCATAGTCAAATGAATATTATGATACAGAGGAGAGAACGAGTGTTGCAACTAAGAAAAACTAGTTCCAGCAGTGGAACATACCTATGCTCAATGCAAGGAGGTGCATGTGAGAGATGGAAACTCGGGGGAATGTTCCCTCCTGGGTATAGGGTGTCAAGTTTCGAAGGATATAAACAAGGCTTTGCTTGGTTGAGGATGCAAAAATTGCTAAGGCGAATGGTTTATAACGCAAAGCGAGAACCGACAATAGGCTCAATACTGCAAGCAAGGGCATGAGATGCAATCACAACTTAATGCCAAAAAATGTCATTGTTTGTAATCTTAGTGTACTTGGTTTGAAAAATGGATAAACTTGTACCAAATAGAAGTCCCTTCAAATCCAATTTACGAGTGTGAAAGAGACAAGTTCACTCGGCAATCTTTTTTCTTTTTGAAAACGAGTCGGAAAAGAGCTTAACCAAGAATCATGACCTTTCAAGTCCAATTTAATGAGTGTGAAAGGGACAAATTCACTTGGCAATATTTTCGCTTTTTAGACGAGTCAGAAAAGAGATTAAATCAGACTTGTTGAGAGGTTTCTAGGTGACATGTCATGGGGGAGGCCAAGGCTCTCGTGTTGGGATTCTGTGAAAGGTCAACATCTTATGAATATATGACACAAGCTTGGGAAAACCCAAATCTCTCCAAGTTGAGGAGGATAAAGTGCTAGCGGAGGTTGCCTTCTCCATGATATATCGGATAATGTCTCTTACTTGAAAGGACATAGGAGGAGGAATTGGATACCCCACAAGACCATCCCAATCAAAGGGAACTTCTTCAGGACTTGAAAGGAGAGTACTCGGGGAGAGTAAAACTCTCTCTTGTTTAGAAGGTGTAGTACCAGAAATGTTAATGAGATAGTATAGAAGGTATAGAACTAGAACTAGAAAAGAAGGATCGATCGAATGGGATGCGAGAAAACAATGTCAAGAGACACATCACCCCCAAAAATAGGAGTGGTGTCAGTCGAATATTGCATCGACACGACCGTTGGTTGAATAAGATGCGAGACAACAAAATCAAGAGATGCATCAGGCCCTAAAGGAGGAGGAGTGTCAGTCGAAGATTGCATCGGCATGATCGTTGTATCAACCAAAGAAGGTTGGGAAGCCAAAGATGAATCAAAACCTGAAGGGCCCCCAAGTGAGAACCATGCTTCCGGTATCCCAGCAGTAGTAGGACACAAACGAGTAAGGTGATTTCCTTCACAATTCCTGCAAATGAACTTGGGCCTACGTATGACACGTCTAGTCTTCTCAGTCGAATGAATGTCCCCAATGTCATTTACAATGGATGGCAACATGCTCCCAGCATGACTTGCAGAGGCTAGTAGAAAATCTCCAACATGACTGGCAGAGGGTTGGTGATGAATCCCCAACATGGCTAGCAGAGGTTGGTGATGAATTTGCAGTGTGACTAGCAATGACTAGACTTGTGCCCCCAACATGACTTGCAGTGGTTGGTTGATGGTCTTCGACATGACTTGTAGAGGTTGTTGACCAATCTCCAACATGAGTAGTAGAGGTTGGTGATATAATGCCAGTATGACTTGCAGTCACTGGACTTGTGGCAGTGGTGGGTTGTGGCATTTGAGACCAAGGTTGCGAGAAAGACTGGTTCTGAGAAATTGCAGGCCAAGAAGGGTTATGTTATACACCATGGCCCTATCTGGCAGGATATTATCCTCCTCCATATTGATTCATAAAGGGTTGTAAGGGCATTGACATTGAGGAAGCCTCTTGCGAAGAGAAAGCAACATGACAATGGTTACTCATGTGAGGATATGTGTTGCCCCCAGATGAAGGAAATTTGTGAAGGGGCTTTCCCATACTATAAAATTGAATCCCCCCATATGAAACACCAGAGGACATACGGAGGTCCGCCATGGGAAAATCATTCGTAGGAACCGGTATAGCGGAAGAAGGATAGGTGGATGGAGTGTAATAAGTAGAATGACTGCCCATTTGAGCACTTTCTCTTGGAAAAGTGGATTCTTAGGAAGGAAGATTCTAACCTCATACCGTAAGAGTTATTTGAGGGATATGACTCCCGCCAAACGAAAAGGGAGAATAAGGAGGCATCATGCCCCTAGACCCAAAACTAGGATTCACAGAGGATGGCAAGTGCGAAGACATGTATGGCATACCATGAGAAAAATAATTAGAGACCCAAGGCATTGACTGAGTGTCATAATTTGGCATACCATTATGAAAAGCGAACGGATTCGTCCCCATGAAATGANGTAGCGGTAAAGGAGGGAGCCACAGGAACTCCATTATCCATGATAATGACAACTCAAAGCACGGTATAAAATCTCAAAGGTCTACTAAAAATCAAAGAGCACACCAAAAAATAATCAAATGGCCAATATGCACACAAATAGGATAAAGTGGCTGAAATGGACCTCCCTCTCTAAAGTAGGTATGCCTCTCCCAAGAGGGGCCTGAGACTCCGCTGCTAAAGATTGGAGGAAACATAATCAATTATAAGGGCTCTCGTGGGCTTAACAATCAGTCGGCCAAATCCCCCTGGAGAGGTAATCCTCCATAAATGTTGTGTGATGTCTGACCCTTATCTGACCCAGGGTACTTGCAGAATAACCCCTGTAAGTAACCTATGTGGTACATAAGTTAAGCAACTAAGAAACCATGGTATAATCGATGCAAAGGAGAACAGTCGTAAGTCAGGTCCACCATATGGGCCGGGTAGCAAAGCCCGAAACCTTGAAAGCACCTCCTCTCACGGAGGTAAGGGCACTAGCGAGATCCCCATATATGAAAAGATCCCTAGAAATATATCTGACGCTAAGAAGGTATCAGGGGGGGTATCCCTTCAACCGACCTCATGTGACCTCGTGCTTAACTCTGGTGTAAGCAGAGCCTCCTTATATTACCGATTATACAATGGATTTATCCACTCCCTTAGTCAGACACATATGTTGATTTAATAACCTTGGAGAAGTTTACTCACAAAATCCTATTCCAAGGCTCTAAATCCTAAGCTAGTTTGTGCACCCTAGAAAATAAAATCGTTACTAATGAATTTTAAATTATAGCGTTAATTTTAATGACCTTTCTTACTCAAAAGGTGCGGTCGTGAAACTAGTGATGTTATGACTCAACAAGTAAAGTAAATGAATATGAATACAATGCAAAGTGCTAACTTCAATTTCCAATAAATGATATGCTTTTCAACAATGCAATTTTCGATTCAACTCTGCAATTCTAAATAAAATGCAATCTGTATTTACATGCACTAAGATAAATGACAAAGACCCAAAATATCAAAATGCCAATCAATGTAAAATGCCTAATATTTTTGTATTTTCAATATAATAAAAATGAAAATGCACGGACTAAACAATAGCTTTATATATAAAGACTCCATTGTGTATAGATAGACACAACCCAAGTAGGATATCAAGGAGAAAAACACCCAACCCAAGGTGCAAGGACAATCAAAATGAAAAAGATGATGAGAAATGCACCGCCCAAAAATTCAACCAAAGACAGGTTTCCTGTCATTCCACAGACATTTAACAGTTACCACAGACACCCAAGAAGACTCAGCAATCATCAAAACCTACCCAGCAACCACCAAACCCAACAATCAAGCAACAAAGGTTGATGTACGTGACTATTCAAGAGAAAAGCATGTATGTACGCAGCTTGCAAAAGTACATCACGCATATGTACGCGACTGTCAAGAAAAATCCCGCATATATGTGTCAAAACACATCTAGGGTAAGGAGAAGGTTGAAAAAATCAGACTCAGAGTGAATAGAGGCTGTCAAACAATTTATACGACAAGAAACCCAATATGAATGAGAGAAATCTAAGGACAAAAACACTTCAAACCCCAAAAAAGAAGATTTTATCTCCAGTATGGACGCCAATTCTATTACGAGGAAAATCTCTCTATGGCTAGGGGTAAACCACAACAGACGTAAATGATTGTAGAAATAAACTCTAATCTCAAGTATTCTATATGAAAAAATACGCTAACAAGACAAGATAAGAGGCCTACATCGTCCAGACATTCAATGAAGTCCACCGTTGAGCACTTGACCCAAAGCAATATACCTGCAACTAGTCCTCAACAACCAAGCAACGCAAGCATATGGTGATAATATATAATGTTAGCACATTTGATAGCATAATCCATCAACATTCATAACTAATATGCCCATGGAATAACAATTCAAATATTTGCGAGATATTAATTGGATGAGAAAAGAGTATTTCTATTAAGATATAATCAGCAGAAGTGAATGAGTTACAAACTTTTGTGTTGGCACGGTTCGGAACCGAGAAACTAAGTTCCCTCCAGCTGGGCCTCCACCACTTCAATCCTCCACCAAAGGCAAGCTCGTATAAGAGAGACAATGAAGTTCTCAATCAATAAGTGAAGAGCTTGGGGGTTGAACAATGTGTTCAGATTTAAAGGACAAAGGGATGCAGACTCAATCTGAAGTGAATAATTTCTCCTGAGTAACTTTGCTCTCAAAGTTGAATTCTTTCTCTTCTTTTCCATAGCTAGGATTTGGCCCATTTATATCCTTCAAGTGGAACTGAAGGGCCAAGTCAGAATGTTTCCAGTATATGGAAGTCCAAGGATCATTGATCTCGTGACGTGACATGGAAACTCGACACAATTTTTTAATTTTGGGCACATTTCCCGATGTACGCAGGATGCAGTGGTGCAACCTGTGTATACGCATGTTGTAATATAGGAAGGGTGCATATATGTGGAAAAATAATATTTTTAGCTCCAGTATTTGCAAAAAGGGACTTTGAATCTGCATAGGGAAATGAAAAAAGGCCCTCTGTGCAAGATTGCATGGGGTGAGGCAAATCTTCCTATAACAATGTTGCAATATTTCCATAATTCTTAACAAACTTGTGATAATAACCTGTTAAACCTAGAAATCCATGCAATCTTTTGAGATTCTTTGGGTGAGGCCAATCTTGCATAGCTTCAATCTTTCTAGGATCCACCCTGACACCGGCCTTGCCAACAAGATGACCTAAGTACTCGACTTCTGAGGCGCGAAAAGCACATTTAGATTGTTTGAGGAAAAGTTGGTGCTGAGAGAGTAGATGGAGAACTCGATCCACATGAGAAATATGGGATGTCAAGGTTTTACTATAGATGAGGATATCATCAAAGAAAACTAAGACAAAATGACGGAGAAAAGGACGAAAGACATGATTCATGAGGCATTGGAAAGTGGAGGGAGCATCACACAAGCCAAAGGGCATGGAAAAAATTTCATAGTGGCCCTCATGAGTTCTAAATACAGTCTTAGGAATGTCTGCCTCGTTCATACGGATATGGTGGTAGCCATAACAAAGATCAAGTTTAGTAAAGAACTGGGTGCCACTCAATTCATCCAAGAGGTCATCAATGACAGGAATGGGAAATTTGTCTTTAATGGTGAGTTTGTTGAGGGCACGGAAGTCAAGACACATGCGCCAAGAACCTTCTTTCTTAAGGACCATGACCACAGGAGAAGATTAGGGGCTTGTACTAGGGTGGATAACACCTGCGTTGAGCAATTCTTGAACAATTTTCTCAATTTCTTTTTTTGGGGCGAAGGGATGACGATAAGAACGGATATTGGGAGGAAGGCTTCCTGGGACAAGGGGAATGGAATGATAATGAAAACCACGAGTAGGAGGGAGTCCCTAGGGAGTGGAAAAAACCACTTGATGTTTAGAGAGGATGGATTGGAGGTCCTGTGGCATAGAGGGTGTATCAGTGGCTTGTATGGCATGGAGTTGGGCAATAATTCCATAATGACCTTTTTTGAGCAGCTTTTCCATGCAAACGGAATTGATGATCTCCAGGGAACCGACGGTGATGACTTGGAACTTATATTGTTGGTCCTCCTGGTCAAATTGCATGGTTAATTCCTTAAAATCCATGAGAATGGGACCAAAAGTCCTTAGCCATTATGCACCCAACACAATGTCATAACCACCCATGTCAATAGAAAACATATGAGATTTCATGTGGTACTCACCAATTTGGAGACACACATTTTCACAACGCCCTCCACATTTCATGGACCCACCATTGGCAATCATGATTTGAAAATTATTGACGACAAAGATATAGCAATTAGTTTCTTGGGAAATGTGGTGATGAATAAAATTATGGGTGCTTCCACTATCAACAAGAATGATGACCTTCCTATGCTTAATGTAACCAATTAGCTTGAGGGTTTGGGGAGCAGAGAAACCAGTGAGAGCATTTAGGGAAATGACCGGTTCTACTTTGGGAGGGTCTGAGGGAGGGGTCATGTCAGTGGGTTCAGGTGACATGGACAAAAGGGGAGCCTCAACGTCATCTTCCAAAACATCCTACAAGATGGCCATAAAAATCTTGTGTTTCTTACACTTGTGCCTAAGAAAATATTTTTCATCACAATTATAACAACGACCTTTGAGTTGGCGTTTAACCATTTTAGCCCTGGTCAATTTATTTATCTTTAGTGGAGTAGACGGAGGAGTGGGAGTGATTGGTTTAGTGCGAGGAATAAAGGAGGGTTTTCAGTTTTGAGAAGAGACAACCTGTTGTACTTCCTTATCTCTTTTAGTAGCTTCCACCCAACTATGAGGTCGATCCATGAGGACATGGGCACAAATCTCATCCTTGAGGCCACTGATAAAACATTCTTGGAAAAAAACATCAGACATGCCCTCTATACGAAAATCCAATCGCTCAAAAGAGACTATAAAATCTTCCATTATGCTAGATTGTTTCAACTTTGTCAAACAACCTAAATGGTTGGTGTCAGTGTCAAAGTGTTCATAAAGCTCTGCCAAAAAATGTGTCCAAGCCACATACCCTTGGTGGGAATTTTTTGTCCATTGCCACCATTACCAACGTTCTTGATCTTGATGGAGAACAACATACCGAAGTTTGGTCAACTCATCTGTAATGCCATACAAAGAGAAATAATGTTCCATTGAGTTACCCATCTAGTGGGATATGAGCCATCAAATTTGGTCACATCCACACGTGGAAGGTGTAGGTCACGTTGAAAGTGATTAGGTTGAAAATTCTAGGAATGGGAGGAAGTTTCACCTTCGGTTTGCAAAGGTGGGTCAGATGAGGGTAGATCTGCGGGGATATGCAGCTTGGTGCAGATCATGGTAGTGAAGGATTCAAATTGGGTAGCAAGGTCTTGTTTGAGGTCCTCTATTTTGGCGTTGATGGAGGAATGCATGTTTTTATTGATGGTGGCAATATTGGCATTGAGTTGTCTCACTTCTTGTTGAGGTTTTTTGAAATTAGAGTGCAAGGTATTGAAGCGAGCTTCCAAGTCTTGGCTACGGGTCTGGGCCATGATGAAGAGGGAACACAAAAAGGGGCAGGTGGGACCACACATAAAATGGGTTATGGGTGAACTGAATCACAACGATAAGGATGGTGAGTTGTATCCAATGGGGTAAATCCAAAATAAGGGTGTTGGAAGGGGGTCGGGTCCACTAGAAAAACAAATTGCTGAAAAATGATAGGGATGATTGCGATAAGGGAGAAGAGAGAAATCCGATGGGATAGATCTCAAATAATGGTGCCAACAAGATCCTGCGGAGTTATACTCTGATCTGAAGAATATTGCAGTGTTGAAATTCTCAAATGCTTAACAGGAAGAAATGTGTCGTAATTTCGTAACCCGAATGCAAGAGACATAGTTGTGCGGCAATATATCTTGTCTATTCTATTTTTGTTTCCATCCCAAGGGTTAGGGTATTCAAGGGTTCTACAGACAAGGGTTTTCCCTATGCTATAGCTCTCTGATATACATGCGGGGTCCAACAGTAGTACTCGTCCCGATATCTCAGGGAACCAACTAAGGAGGCTAGACCGTGCCATTAGTCATACTATCTGACTACCCAAGTACTAGAGAGTATCTTCCCGAGTGTTGTTCTCGGTGGAACTATAGAAGTCAAGCAACCAATCAATTTATCTATGGAGGGCTTCAGGAAGTCTAGGTCGATCAGTATACAGGTGTTGTCTAATGCGCTACCACTCGAAG
>SNQJ01S0151149.1:7405-17471 GCA_010110895.2 Picea sitchensis
TCCGTAAACGAGCTTACAACAGAGACTGGATTCCTCTGTTGGACAAATTTAAGGCCAAAATTCAAGCTTGGGGTTTCTCTTGGTTAAACCTTGCCGGCAAAATTGTCCTCATCAAATCCGCTCTCAGTAGCCTCCCCATTTTTCAGTTCTCTGTTTTTCTTGCTCCTTCAGACATCATCAAAAAAATGGAAGCCTTCATTCGTAAGTTCTTCTGGAAAGGGGGCAATCATAATGACATGAAAATCCCTATGGTAAGTTGGGAGAAAACTTTCAAGCCTCAGATGGAAGGAGGCCTCAACTTCAAAGACCTCAGTCTCCAAAACATAGCCATGGGAGCCAAGATCTTCTAGAGGATCATTGGACCACACCCAGGTTGGGCGCAAAGAGCTCTATGGAGGAAATATTTCAGGGGAATAGGAAGAGATGCCTGGACACTTCTCTGCCCTCTACAGGCTCGCATCTGATCAATCTTTGCCACAAAGCAGCCCCCTTAATCAAAGACAGAGCGTATTGGATTCCAGGCAATGACAAAGAAATTAGGATATGGGACGACTGCATCATGATGTCTCCTCCTCTTTCGTCCCATTGCTCTCTGCAGGCGCTCCGTTTGTGGCTGGAAAATGCAGGCTATACATCTCTCTGGGACATCTCCGAGTGGGCAGGCAGCAATTGGCTGCGTTGGAGGCTTCCTCCCATTCCGCCAGAGCTGACCCAAGCTCGTGATCTCTTCCTGTCCCTGCTAAATGGTAAGGCGCCTCTGCGTGTGGGAAAGAAGGATGCTCGTGGTTGGGGAGTCGCCCCAGGGCTGTACACTATTGCGCAAGGATTCAAAAGCCTCCAAAATCGCCCCCACGTCCCTCCGGATCCTGCTGTCTGGAAAGAGCTCTGGAACTTCAAATCCATGCCAAAGGTTGACTCGTTTTGTTGGTTGTTATTTCATAGAGCGATTTTAACAGCTGACAGATTGAAGAAGAAAGGATTCCAAGGCCCCTCTCATTTCCATCTATGCTGTGACAGTGAGGAGGACGCCCAACATATTATTTTAGACTGCAATTTTGCAAGAGAAATCTGGCAAGGCCTACTGAGCTATTGGAAAATTGATTTCAACTTACCCATTTCTATCACAGATTTATTTGCAAAATGGAGAAACCTCTATCCAGATACGCTCCCAAAGAATGAAAATTTTAAAGCTGCATGGCTCTCCTTGCCGAAATTTGTTTGCTGGCAAATTTGGCTTGAGCGTAATAGAAGAGTTTTCAGAGATGAATGCTTAAACTCGCAGTTCATCATCATTAAAATAAAAGGCCTATGGAAAGAAAGTCTGGGGGAACATTTGCCAGACTTGAATCTAAGCCAGCAAGACTTAGATTGGGGTGCCTCGCTGGATCTCCATTTCTCTGGCGATATAAGGCAGCACAAGGACATAAAAGAGTGGCAATTCAAAGGAAAGGAGAATGATCTATCTGATATGCTCCTCAGGCAGTCCAGATTCTCTTTGTTCTTTGATGGGGCAGCGAAAGGAAACCCCGGACTGGCTGAGGCAGGAGGAATTATAAAAAATAAAGAGGGCATAACTGTGTCAAAGTTCGCTTGGGGATTAGGGTAGTCCACTAGCATGCAAGTTGAAGCCTTGGCACTTCTGCAATGTCTCAAACAAGAAAAGGCTATTGGCATTACAGAGGTCAGTATCATTGGAGACTCCCAGTCCATTATCAAAGCCTTAGTGGAGGATTCCTCTCCAGCAGATATCAGATTGGCAAGAGTGATTTCAAGAATCAGAATCCTGGTGAAATCTTTCTGGACCGCATCCTTTCTTCATGCTCTGAGGGAAAACAATAAGGATGTTGATTTGGAAGCCAACAGGGCAGTTCCACTTCCCGCAGGATTCCTCTTGACAGAAAGAAGTGAGGAGTGGGATCCCATACCATAATTTTGCTATGTTTTTCTGCATATTACTGAAACAGTTTGTATGTCTTTTTAAGATAGGGAAAATAACGGAGATAGACTCGATAACCTCGACTAAAATCTGTGGCTTCCCAAATTTTGGGGCCTATGACCAGTTAGTGGAAGAAAGTCCAAGGGCTATGCCCGACCTAATGTAACCGGTGAAAGGCATTTTGGCCAATCTCTAATAGAAACCCATACTCGTTCTTGTTAAAAAAATAAAAAAAAACTACAATTTATATTTATATTGGTAGTCATTGTTTGTGAGTAACAACTAGACAATATAAAAATATAAAGTAGAGAAATGAAACACTTATTCTTTATCCTTCAAATGTGGCAGTTCGTCTTGGATTTTTGTAGTGTCCCCACTTTGTATATATTTATGTTTAGGCTTCATATTTGTGAACATGATGGTCTTTGATAATCAATTAATTTTGTTTAATAATAAAATGAGAGGCTAAGGTGTATAGGAATGAGAGGCCAAGATGGATATGACTATTGATTTTCTATTTAATGATTATTATTTTGTCATTTTAGATTATTTAGATTAGTTGGTTGTGTTTATAGATGCTTTTAGGGGTTGAATTTCGTTATGGGTTAATTTTCTATAGTTTTTCTCAAAAAAAAATTGTCAATTTTCACTTTTTCTAAAAACAGTTTGCCCAAATTCATATAATAAAATGATTTTACCTTAAAAATCGCCAAAATTTTATAGAAACTATATAAAATCCTTAGAAATTTGAATATTTTTACAAAACTATCACCAAACATTTTACATTTTTCATATTAAAGACTAGTAAGATTATCCCAGGTTTATACATTTTATTACAAATTTCATTCCTTGAAATTATCCTTGGTTGTGCTTGTTTTTTCTCTTTATTTATCCATACGCTTTATATTAATACACATCAAATAAAATGATTATGAGGATGGGATGGGTATATGAGATGAGGGTGGGAGTGGGGGGTGTTGTCGTCCTTATACACACTTGCTAATGTGGACTAAGTCCAATACACTTAGTGTGTCCTTGGAGGCACAATGCCTAAGTTCAAGCCCATTGTCACCTCGACTTGAACTTCTTCCATCTAGGCTTACTCCTAGGGAAGCTAAAGGGGGGTAGACCCTAGTTACTATGTGAATTATCAAATGAATTCTAGGAATTAATTTTAGTTTGTTAAAGGTAAGGGGGAGCTAGCCTATATGGCAAGCAACAATGCAGATGCAAATATTTTAATGAAAATCAAACCTTTCCCTAAGGTCAACTAAGACTAGTGCCTAAGGATTGGGCAAGGGGTCAATTAGATTATACAACAAAAGAATTAAGTACAATTATACAAGAAATAAACAATGTTATAGGTTATCAACAAGAAATTACTTTACAATTGAGATAATTACAAAGTGAAATATGCAAATTGAATATGGCAAGATAGCTTATGATGAAAATGAAAAATTAGATAATTGCACAAAATACATAAAATAAACTAAAGAATAGTTAGATAATGAAACATTCAACTCACATCAATTCATATATGAAATAATTGAAACATATCATGAAATAAAAGAATAACCACTTAAATGATATTACAACTATACAAAAGAGAAGTTAGATCCTAAACCAATTAACATGAGATATCACAATGAAAGATATGGCTTAAAAAGTGAGTTGCTTGAGAGTGACTTGCTTGAAATATTAATTACACAACTTGAGATGCTATGTTGTGAAATAAATTGCTTTGAAAATGAGATTGCAAGTGTTGTGAATGTAGTGTGTAGGTTAATTTTAGTAAATTTTAAGTATCTCTTTGATTAGGGGGATTAGATGTGATAGATTTAATCCTATACTTTGTGACTACCCCAAACCGTTATCATCTCAACCAAAAGGAAGTGTTGGGTGCTCCATAGGTCAAATCCAAAGAGAAAGTGTACTCAACTTGGGGGACACCTAGTGTCGTGAGATCATCTCTGACCTAGAACCACAAGTATCTTCCTCAAGCCTTCTTTTTTATGGTAAAAATAATAAATGGTTGGATGCCTAGTTACTAAACCTCCAACCTTTTCCCTTTATTGTCACCCAGGATCCACAAAGTGGCAAGGGGAGAGAATACGGGGCAAAAATGGAGAACAAAAAGATTACTTTAGCAATGATTTTAAGATTATACAAGACTTTTGTTATTGCAAGGAATGGCTTATTCCAATCTATTGCAAGGTGGGGAAAAATAAATAAATTGAAATGTTTTATTAGTTTGCTTAAAAAGGAAATTGCAACCCCACAACAATGGCACAAGTGGAGGCACAATGCCTACCGTTTTGGCTAAGGTGGGTGTAATGAAAAGAATTAAAAGACTTGAAAGCAAAAGCAACCTCAACAATGGCACAAGTGGAGGCACAATGCCTACCATTTTGGCCAAGGTGGATGTAAAACAAAAAGCAAGAAAGAAAATCTAATCTAGCCTTCACGATGTTGCAAGGATGGCTTAGGCCACTCTCTTTGCAAGGTGTGGGTGATTTATTCTAACTATTACAATATCATATTTTTGATATAAAATTGAGAGAAGGCACACCCAAGAGACTCTCAAGGGTGGCTTACAATGACTTAGAAGAGTGAGAAGGAATGGGATCTTATATCCCAAGTCTAGAATGCATTTTGGAGGCCTTTGGGACTCAAACTAGTAGCACTTCCCCTTTGTTGCTAGAAATCTGCATAAAAAAATCAGCAAGGTATAATTTTATGGAAAATGCTACAAAATACCAAGAACTTGTTAAGTTTGATTAGCTCAATGATACATAAATTTAAGTAGAAAATTTGAAAATGATATTGAAACCTTTAGTGTCTATTCTATGTCATAACAATGCTTAGAAATGAGGAAAAAAAGAAAAGAATGTTAGATAATCTTGGAAACTTTGGATGATTGAAAAGAGTTGTCTTTCCACTCTAAAACCAATTCTTCAATCCTCTAATGATCCCCACCAAGATTGTCTTTGATACACAAGGAAACATGGAGGTGAAAGCATCCAAAAATCTTGTAAAATACTTTGCAAACTTGATAAGAAACTACCACAAGATCAATAGCAATACTACTATTAATATCACCCAAGCAAAAGACTTTGCTTGAGTCTCCAAGTAGAACTAGTGAAAGAAAAATGAAAAAATGAAATGGAAATGTATCACCTCACAAGAACACAATGAAGACACCAAGAAGACTCACAATGCACACCAT
Organism: Picea sitchensis; assembly: GCA_010110895.2. Taxonomy (NCBI): domain Eukaryota; kingdom Viridiplantae; phylum Streptophyta; class Pinopsida; order Pinales; family Pinaceae; genus Picea; species Picea sitchensis. The sequence continues at coordinate 12,568 of SNQJ01S0151149.1, forward strand.
AGATTCTACAAAGCTTCCTTTATTATCCACCAAAATGTTACTACAAATACTTGTAGCAAGATTTACACATATGAACATGAGAGAGAGAGGGAAATAATGAAAGAAATTTTGGTATAGTATACTTGATATGAGAATAGATGACAAAATGAGGAGGACAAGGTCCAATTTATAGGATAATATGAGGAGAGAGCCCACTTAGATGAGCTCCAAGTGGCACCCATCCAATGGAAGAGGGTCTCATCAAGGGGGGCACACTTTTGGGTCAAGAGAGGAGGGTGAGGGTTGAGGGATGAGTGGGGAATGGGGAAACCCCCTTTTCTATTAATTAANATGGTATATTTTTTTATTTTTCATGAGTTATTGAGCAAAGGGGGGCGCCCCTCTTCTAAGGAGATGGTAAATGTGGATTGTTGGCTAAGCAAAGGGGGTGTTTCTATTTTGGAAATCATTTTCCAAACTTAGGAAATGAATTTGGGAAAATTTTCCCACTCTCTCTCATGCATTTTGTGACTTTTACAAAATTTGGCTATTTTAATTAAGCCAATTACATGCTGATTTTTTATCGACTTTGACTCCTCATAGACAATGGCCTAGCAAAACTTGTCCAAATGAGATGAGACTTGGTCCAATGGTGTAGGGTTTCATGAAATTTTTTATTTGAGTACTCATACTCCTATAAAAAATCCCCAAGGGCCACGTTTTTACATTTTACATAAAAAATAATTAAAAATCCCTAGTTTGCGGGAAATTTAATTATTTAAAAAAAATCCTACCAAAACTTAATGGAATTTTGCGAGACTCTAGGAAATGTCTAGAATAGTCATTTAAAATAATTATATACCTTATTTACCCATGGGATCGATCATTAGAATTCCTTTCACCACTTTGGAGAATTATTTGTGAGTGAAAAACTCAAGGATAATTAAAATTGTGGTTAAGCAAGGTTAATTACCTGAGGAAAAACAAAACTCGATGAAAGGAATTCCCTAAGGATAAATTCTAAGGTAAATATACAAAAATAGACTCATGCTATCATATTACAATATTATCCCACGCAGGAGAGCGGAAATTCTGGTTACATTGAAAAGCGTGTCGGGGGCAAAATTTGCCATGTTTGAGAAAAAACATCCAAAATGGTTGTACCCATAGGTACATATATTCATGGAACATGGAATTTAACCCCTAGTTGAAATAGGTGGTCAACATCTCGCTCCAAATGGGGACGTCTATTTGATCTTCTCTTGGGAAGGAGAGCATACGAGAATCCAACATCTACAAAACAGAGTGCTCACCAATACCCAACATAAATATACATATAGACAATGAAAAATGTTATAAACAATAATTACAAAAATGAAATTACTATTATACGACAACTACAAAATGAAACTATGATACAATGAAACATCTAAGTACATATTTACATAATGAATGAAATAATACAAAACTGAAATAAAAGGAGAAGGGTTATAGATACGTTATAAAGGGTGTCCCTTTGGATTCCAAGTGGCCATGTTGAGAAATTTCTTCAAGGTGGAGTCCTCTCACTAGCATGTCTGACTTTATGTCGTGCAATTGGATGAGATGAATTGCAAGTAGACCGATAAACTTTATCATGTTTTTTGTTTTTCTCATGTGAATCCCTCCTTCTAGATCTTGGCAATTTGGGATAATCCCCCTTAAAAAAATTATGATGATTTTGCATAGGTGCCAAGTGAAAATATTTTGAACTTAGTTTTTCCTTGAAAGCCTTGGCATACCTCTTCATAGGGATGGTGTATCTCATATTATCCTTACTAACCTTATCATCCTTATGATCTTCTACCAGACTTGCACCACTTATTTTTCCTTTGATTTTCCCAATTTCTGAAAAATAAGGAGGGTGTAGCCGAAGAATTCCATCTAACTTATTTTGACATCTAACTGATTCCTCTGATGACAGTTGATATGATGACACATTTCCAGCTGAAAAAGCTAACTTTGACTTTAATTCTGAAGCAGTCAAAACATTATATATCTTATCCAAATCTTCCTCAAGAAAAAGTCTCTCAAAAGAATCCATGGTGTCCCAAACATTACAAACATTTGGGAGTTCATATTTACGTTTCATATTGGTAGATGCTAAAGAATTATACTCTATTTCATAACATCCCATCTCTACTTCACGATACACAACTTCATTATCTATTTTCCTAGGATCTTCCACATGATACTTTATTTCCAACTCTCTTTTCAATCTAAACATGGAACCATTAGGAGTTGGAATGGTGGCTTAAGTTAAATCCATTTGCAAGTTACCACCCAAATCTGTAGTTTTTTTTCTCGATAACAACATACCCCAAGCATCAAGTACATCAATCACAACTATGTCCATTTCTATCATGATGTCTGGTAATGCAGCCAAGTGTACGTGTAATCCTTTAATTAAACCATGCACCTGAATCATTTTACTATCCATGGCACAAATGTTATGGTAAGGTCTTGAGATCCTTAAATTTAATTGTTCCATTACTTTCTTAGTCATAACATTTGAGCTTGCTCCATAATAAAGCATGCAATTGTGGAGAATAAAATCATTCATGAGCCAATAAAGATAAAATGATCTATTATTTTCATTTCCTCTATCCATATTTTTCAAAATAACAGGGGCATCCTGGTAAGATATTGTTGGTGGCCTATCAACATTGTTCAAAGGAGTATTATCTAAATATTTGAGTAATTTCTCCCTCTGAGAAGGAGTCTTCATAATTTCTGACACAGGTACCAACATCTTTGCATTATTGAGCCACCCTCTTAAGTCAATATTTAATTCTAAATTTGTGTGAACCATTGTTTTAGGAGGGGGAGGGGGAATTCCCAAAACACTTGCTTGAGGCCTATCTTGATTATTACTCCCATTTCTTTGATAGGTAATGCCCTTATATATAGCCATTTCTGACACTTGTTGGGGATTAGGCTTAGGACCAAACTCTTGTGTTGCCTTATCCACCACATTATTCATACAATTTGCCCCCTCACTATATTCGGTCATTTCCATCCATTCATCCATGCCAATATTATATTTTCGACCACACATTTTAACTTGTTCATTTTCTGGTCTACAAGGTCCCATTTCACTACAAACTTGAAGAAAGAGTTGGCAAGTGGATTCCTCATGAAATTTCCCACAAGGTATACAATAAGGAATAACTTGGTGATCAACCAAGTTAGTGGATTCGAATGGATTTGGTGGCCTTTGATCTTGAGGATGAGGCCTCTTTGGCCACTTATCATTTGTCTTATGTTGGGGTATACTAGATTGAGCCCTTTCCATGGCTATCAACCTGTTTTGCATGGAATTCATTTGATTAGAATGGTTAATCTCTAATTGCTTTATTTGATTTGTCTAATTAACCTCCATTTTCTTGATTAGTTGAGTGAGTTCCTTAATTCCATCACTAGAAGACTCTTGAATTTCAATTTTCTTCTTCTCCTCCTCAATAGGTTTGGAAGAATTACCCCTTGAAAAAATAGGAATATTAGACTTCCTAGCATCTTGCATGTTCTTATCTATTCTGACTGCATAGTTTTGTGCCTCCACAAGAGTTTGTGGATCCTTATCCCTTAGTTGATATCTCATTTCTCCCTGAAAAGATTCCATGTAATGAATTAATATTGATGTTGGAGGACTTGAAGAACTTAATGTTTCAGCTGAACCATAATAATAACAAGGATAAACGAGAAGTCGTTTGGTGTACCACATGCAGGAAAAAAGGACACCACAAGAATGAATGCCCAAAATTTGTGCAATATATGGCAACATGAATGCCAAATTCACTACCAATAGGAGGACTATGGTGCGAAATCTGCAAGAAACCGGGTCATGACCCTTATCATTGCACGATGATGTAGAAATACCAGATAGTCCCATTGAGCTCATATTTCACCTTTTGCAAGTCAGTGGGCCACGATGACAAAGATTGTAGAACTATGGAGTTGATGCGAGAAAGGACATATGACACATATAGAGTGCAGAAAGAAATGATGAATGGGAAAGTTGTACCACAATTTAATCAAGGTCCAACTCCATACAACACTGCGCAGCAGCAGTAAAATATTGCGCAACAACCATATAATAACACGCAACCACAGTACAACATGGGGACGAGCCCGGGGAGGTTTCAAACAAGGTAGAGGACTAGTGGTATGTCACATTTTTCAACAACCAGGATATTATGCAAGGGAATGCCCACTTCCACCAGCCACTTGTATGTATTGTCGTGCATTGGACCATGATACAGAATAATTCCCGAAACTAATAGTAAAGATCCATGAAAAGAGGAACTAGAACAACCAAAATGTTCAATGGATTTCAGCCAAGGCAAGGGATTAAGGATGGAACATCAATATAGTTACTCATGGAGGAGATAAAATAGGCGACGACGTTGTTAAAAAAGAACCAGCACAAAACCAGTGGGTAAAGAAGAACGTCGAACCAAGGAGACAGTTTGACGTGCAGAACGAGAAGGAAATACTTACAGAAGCTAGACAAGAATTTCATAAGGAAGACATAGCGTCGACTTCAACTACGCAACAAAGAAAGGAAGCACCAGAGTATGAGATGCCTCCATTATTGGATCATACCAATGAAATGCAACCCATGGGTCAAGTAAGTATAATCAAAGGATTTTTGTAATCATGTGTAAAATTATTAAATGATCCATCATTTGTGAAAATATTGCAAAACATATTAGAAAAATGTATCATGGAGACTGTTGGGCGTCAAAATAGTCCCTATTCTCACTCCATTATTCACCAATACCTTGACATTACTTCCATATTACCTTCATGTCACCTTCATTCCACCTCCACATCATTACATTTATCTCATCATTGGGTTATAACTATGCTTTTCCAAAGTTTAT